>BBSZ01004713.1:1260-42231 GCA_000981365.1 Subanguina moxae | reverse complement strand
AAAAGGGCTTTCAAATGACACCAAACACTTTGTTTGATAGGGCACATATCATAATCAGAAATCACATTCTCAAAGTGGTCGGAAGTTTTGCATCTGGTAGTTCTACTTCCATTATTCCGCAACTTTTTCCATTTCAAACTTCCTTTTGAGGATTTTACTTCCGTTACACCCCTGCTCGAGAACCTTAGTTTAGAAGTGCCTTGATTTAAATTTAAGCTTCTTGAGCTTAAATCAAGCGTTATACCACTCATGGGGTTCCGTTGATTTGCCAACTCACGATCCGCCAACACAAACTCATTGACAGTTGAACTCTTCAACAAGTTTTATTGGTTACTTATACCAGCGCTAGAATTATTTTCATATTACTGACCTCTGGTTTTCTGACTTTTTTCGTGTTCTGATTTCTGGTTCTGATTTTTGCTTAAAATCAGATTCCGCTCTAGTTTACATCATTTGCCTACATGATGTACATGTATCTTTTTGATTTAGCAAATTCTTTAGTCTTTTTTGTACGCACTCTGGGTTTTTGCCAGTGTCATGTCATTTGCTTTGTAACTCCGGTTTCTAATCACTATTCTAATCATTTGGTCTAATCACTATATAGAAATCATTCTCATCATTTTGTGTTGGAAAAAACCCTAAACTAAGCCTTAGACTTAGGCTTAGATCGTAAGTCCAACAAACACCCATAAACACAGTATAGCTATACGCTGGCGAATAATTTTGCTGTGAGATAGCCCATAAGAAGCATAATTTGAAACCCTTGCCATTAGGGTTGTCGGTCCCGTTGCCCCTTTCTCGGTGGCTAGATTGGATTTTTCTTTTTTATATCTCACAAAGTTATGTTCAAAACTAATTGAAAGATTTTTTATACTATCAATCGCTGCATTTACGACCCAAAAATGCTACTAGTAAATCATTTTAATGCTTGCCAACAAAAAATTACTAATCCAAAAAATAATAACTTAGTCGGCTTCTTTCAAGTTTCTCCTAGAACAAAAAGATTGAATTTATTGAGCGAATACATAAATCAATGGTTGGGTGAGTAAAAGGAATGAGTTGAAAGCTGGCTAGTAGCCTTCCATCAAACCCAATTATGCTTATATGCTCCCTACTAAAAGCAGCAACCTCCAGTGAAGATGGGCAAAGAGGAGGCATCCCGCCTCAAGGGTTTCTTGAATTAGACTCTGGATTAGGGGCAAAGAGGCCACCAATCGGACGGCAGGGCATATGACCCTCGGAGAATGTAGTTGTTGGATGGTAAACAACCTAAAGGAGATTAGCTTGTCTTTCTTTTACTTGACTTCTTGTTGTTTTTGTTTCATTGCAGCATGTGAAATCAACAAATTGCTACACATCCTTGCTTAGAAATCTGAGAAAAGGGTGAGCTTAGAAAAAGTGGCTCTATTTAAAAATCCGGCTTGTTTTTGCTTTGGTCTCCTTTTTGTTTTAGGGTTGTAGGTACAGTCCACCCTCGATAACTCGGCATCCCAAGGGACCGGACTCAGAGTGCCGAATCGTAGAAGGTTGATTTTAAAGGGGTTTGGAACTTAGGTGGAGAGATTTGACATAAAAACGCCAACTTTGGGGGTGTCTACAGATTTATTTTTCTTATCACATTCAAAAATTTTTTTTTCTGCTAGTGCCTTTAAGTTATTTTTAATCGCGGGGAGCATTTGCATAGAGCAACTTTGCAAAAAAAATTTTGAATGTGATAAGAAAAATAAATCTGTAGACACCCCCAAAGTTGGCGTTTTTATGTCAAATCTCTCCCCTTAAGTTCCAAACCCCTTTAATGTCCAAGCCACGTTAGTTATTTACCCCGATAAATTTGTATCACCTTTCTAATTTATTTTTTGCCGCGTGTAGTCCTAAATAAGGTTGTCGACGTGCGATTCACCGATTTTGGACACTTTTTACATTTTAGCTCTAATGATGTGCTGTTTCTTTTCTCAGTGATATCTTTTCTAAAATTAGATGATGCGTGCAAAGCCAGGCCTGTGTTGGCCTCCGGAGGAATCCTCCGGAGGGGAGGATTTTTTCCTCCCCTCCGCCTCCGCCCCGGAGGACGGAGGTGGAGGCGGAGGAAAAAATTTTTGAAGCCGGAGGTCGGAGGTGGAGGATAATTTTTTTTCAAAATACAGGCCTGTGCAAAGCAATCATGGGTCAAGCGTTGAATTGAGTTCAAACATTTTTTTAAATAAAGACATTTGGTTTCGACGTGTGGTCGACATGAAAAGTCGAAATTCTTCGACCACGCGTCGAAACCAAATGTCTTTATTTAAAAACTTTTCTGAGCTCAATTCAACGCTTGACCTATCATTGCACATTTTGCCAATTTACCTATCTAAAGAGTACTCCAGTAAATTTACTTCAAATTTAATCAAAGGCTGAACATCAGAACAAAAGAGAAGATTACAAAAGATATCACTAAGAAAAGAAACCACATCATTAGAGCTAAAATGTAAAAAGTGTCCAAAATTGGTGAATCGCACGTCGACAACCCTAATTCTGAATCTCCTTTTTATAATGAGGTATCATGACTGTATGTTGCTGGAAAAAGTTTGAGAAAAAGGTATTTGAAGGAAAATACCCCTTCTTTATTTTTATTTTTTTGTTTATTGATAGACCTTTTTCTCCAAATTCTTTCAAGCAAATTGAGTCAAAAGATATCTTATTGGAAAAAGAGATCCAGTGCTAAATGCTGAGAAAAAAAAATAGTAAGGTAATTAAAAAACGCCTCCACATAAATTAACCGTCAAATCACATTTTAAGAGATCGCCAAGATTTGGAAATAGTGACTCGACTGTATAAAACCGTTTATAGGATATCTTAGATTGTTTTTTAATATCACTCAAATAACAGCTCGACATCTATAACTTTTCTTTAAAATACTCTAATCAATACGGAAAAAGGGTTTCCCAGCCTGAAAGTAAGAAAACAAATTTTTCACCAAGTGGATATTTACCTGGTTTGGTTGGCGCATAGACAAACACCTAAACTTGTGATAGCTCCTCTCAAGACCAACATAAAATGCACGATTTTTTATGGCTCAACCACCCCAAGGTAATAAACGAAAAAGAACTCTTGAAAAAGGGTCGGCTGTGCCCTAAAAATATGCTTTCTGTACGTTTAACCCCAAAAAAAATGAGAAATTAGTCAAAACACGAGAATATTCCGAAAGAGTCATTTTAGCTAATTTACCTATCCAAAGAGGACTTAAGTAAATTTATTTCACTCCCTCCTTAAAGCTCCAAATTTTCCTGCCTCCCTTGCTGAGCCTCAAAAACAAAGGAAGGACATAAGCAAGCAACAAATCAAAAAGTTTCTAGGTGAAACAAACCCTAGACATGTCCAATGAATTCCTCTTTTCCAGAAATAGTTATGCAAGTTTTGCGTGCCTCCATCTCCAAGCAAATATTTGCACCCCAAAGAGCTGAACCAACTTTTTTCAGGTTTTGTGTGTGCTTTATTGGGGCTTGTTAGCAGCAGGCATTGCCACCACCCACTAAATAACTAACTGGTTGTGGAAAAAAGGAAGAAGAAGAAGACGGCAGTCTGGTTCAATTGTTTTCTAGGCACAAAGGAGCACAGCTTCCCTTGATTGCCAGCTTTTGGCCTAGGCAGCCATTATTGCTCCTGGTTTTGGCTGGACACAAATTGGTGGCTGCAAGCAGTGCTCACACACACGTGTTCAGCTCTATTTTTCCGGCTGTATATTATTGAAAACATATTTGGTCGGCTGATTGAAGGCATTGAGTAAGTGGAAAACAACCCAATTATTCAGGTGTTTTTTTTTTTGCGTTTTTAGGTGTCTGAATCTGTTTGAAATCCTGAAATATATTTTTAAGTCTTCAAAATACTATTTACACACATATATCGGCCTATATACTGTTAGCTAGTTAAAAATAGTTTGCTACTACACTATTGTTGAGGTCTTGACTGTTTCTGTTGAAAAAAAAACTATTGTTGTGCTGTTACAAATAAATAAGTTGAGTTATTATCTGCTCTACTATCGTTTTCTTTCCGCTTTCTCCTGAGTTGCTTTCTCTGCTATAAACAACACAAAATTGGCACAGTCGGCAGGATTCGAACCTGCCGACTGTGCCAGGAACTTGGCAAGCATTGAGTCCATAATTCGTTGGAAGATGGCAAGAGCAAGTTTTGCACCTAATGGCAAACGATTGAAGGCGAAGAGTCCCACGAGCGTATTGATTGCACAGACCTTTCTTGTCTCAGCATCCAATTCCACTTGAAGGAAAAAAACAATTCTTCCATTTAGAGTAGCGAAGATATTTTCAAGCAGTTGATGGTTGAAAAATTCTAACATATCATTGAGACCGGTAGATTGTACAGACGAGCAGAAATATTAGCTTTCTTGACTAATAGCATTGGAGCGGCCCAATTTGAGGCAGAGATTGGCGAAATGACCCCCATAGATTGAAGGCGACCAAACTCCAACTTGATATCTTCTTGACGAGCACAAGCGACTTGTCGACGTTCCAGATTTCCAGCTTTATTGCACTTGGAGCATATATGTTGAACGTAGAGACATTCATCTGACCAATGGAATTGTCCGCAAGGATAGCAAGCAGAATAAGGAGGAACATGGTTCTTGGTGGCAGCTAACTTCTTGGGGTTTTTGGCAGGCTCTCTTTTGATAGAATTAACAGCAAAAGGACTGGCACTTCTTTCCAGATGTTTAACTTCCGCAATACTAGTCAGATACGAGATCAATTCTTCCACAACTTTTTCGAACTTGACTTCAGCACCCTTAATATTTAGACTTTGAAGAAGTCGAGTTCGAAGAACAGTATCTTTCGGAAATTTCAGCCCGAATAGTAGTATAGATCTACAAGAAGATCTACAAGAAGAAAATAATTTTGAAAGTTTACTAACCGATTCCTCGAAAGTGAATTTAGTGACATCCTCAGGCAGACACCACTTCTTGTATTCAGCAAAAGCGGAAGAAGAAAGCTTGGTCATCAGTAATTTGACTTGATCAGCATCAGCCATGGAGGGAGCATTACAGGCAATAGAGAATTGAAAACGCTGAATCCAGTTGTCAAATTTTGACCCATTCTCTTCATCAGTAACGAAGCTTTCAATGTTAGGCAACTGCAGCAATGTTGACTTGTTTCCATCAGCACGAGATACAGTTGCGGAAGCAAGCGTTTGATTCCCCATAGCAGCAGCGATCACCTCTTAAGTCTGTTTTGCTTAAATATTTCTTCTGGTTGATTCGGATCCATAACGACTGCGCCAATTTTGTGTTGTTTATAGCAGAGAAAGCAACTCAGGAGATAGCGGAAAAAGAACGAAAGCAGAGCAGATAATAACGCGACTTATTTATTTGTAACAGCACAACAATAATTCTTCTTCAACAGAAGCAGTCAAGGCCTCAACATAAAAACGGCTTCATGTCGAGAAAAATAGATAATCGAATACGATATAACAATAACCACTCAGCAACGACCCCAAAAGTACTTGGACTATTGTAGGTAGATTGACTCAAAAATTTCACACCAAGTGGACATTCACTTGGTTTGTGCATGGAGAAATATCTAAATCTGTGAAACTTCTTTGAAAGACAAACCGAAACGAAAAAGACGTTTTAAAACCATGGCCAACTGTCCACGGTCAAAAAATCATGGCGCTATGAAAACATCCGCAATGAAATCATGGGATGAACCGTGTCCAAACACATGCGGCTTTCTTTTGTTTGTAATCATGGAAATGAAGTTCCTAAAAATCCCAAAAAAATTGGCCCGATTTTGGCGACCCGCAATTTACCGTGTACCGTTCAAATTAAAATAGTCGAAATTAATTTGAATCAACGGTTCAAATGCAGTGATTCAAATTACATTGATTAACATTAGTTTGGACTATCTTAATTTGAACACAGTTTGAATCATTACTTTGTTGACCCCTGATTCAAATTAATTTGGCAAAAATAATCAATCTAATTTAAAAAGCAGATAATTACCAATGGTTCGAGTTTAATTTGAATCATTGATTCAAATTACCATTACTGCTTCTGAACATTTATATACCAAAACTTAGCTATGATTCTACGCTTCATTTTGGTATATAACATGTTCAGGAGCCAACCACAAAATATCGGTCCAAAACACAATATCACAAACATGATTTTTGAATTTAAGGGTGGGCTACAGTTAAAGAAAATGAGGTGCTTAAGAAGCCGGTCCATTTTTGGTTAAACTCCCTTATGCCAAGTCTTCACAAAACATCCAAAAGACAAGTTTTTAGTTTTTTATTTGTTCAATACGTTCAGGTGAAATGCTATCATTTTCTCTATCCTGTTATTACATTTGCAATGTGAATTGTCAACTGCATTGCTAGATCTACAAGGTGCCAAACAAAATAGCTCTCTATTATTTGTACTATTTGCAATCACTTTGCTCAATTCGCTGAAATTCTCTTAATTGCCCTGCCATCTGCCCTGTCTGAGCCGACCAACCATGGGCCACTGCACTTCCAAAGACGATAAAGATCAGAAAAAGTTGAATCGGAGAATAGAGGACCAGATTCGCAAGGATCAGTCAATGTCTTTGAGAATAATCAAGCTTCTTCTACTTGGTTTGTTTGCCTTTCTGTGCTAACCCACCCAACATTTGGTGGAGTCAATCAAAAAATTCAATCTCCAATTTTAAATGGCCAAAACTAAGCTTTAATCCTTAAATGTACCTTTAAGTACATTTAAGGATACACGGTAGTTGGAAATGCAGCCTTGCAAGGTGGCTTAATCGATTTTCCTTCCATTTCTCGTCCTTCTAAGGGGTAATAAAAAGACGAAGGAGTTAACAAATTGTCTATTGTCCAAAGCCAGCTCTCACGGCAATTTTCATTAATCATTGGACACGTTTTCGGTCATGTTTTTATTGCTTAGTTGAGTGCTGGGTGGCTGAAACAAAAAATAAGGAAAAAAATCTCCTGAATACATTTTAGTTGCCAAAAAAGTAAGTGGATGGAAGCTTTTTTACAAGATGATGCAAAAAAAGTCACGCATTTAAAAAAGTTGTGTAAATAAAACCTCTCCCCATGTATCTTCCCAGGAAAAAACGATGACAGCTTAAAAGCTATCTGGGAGCTTGGAGATTTCCAAATTACCAATAGGCTTCAATTCTTCGTAAAAAGACGTCTGCAAATTTGTTGATGGTCTCCAGTTATAACCCTTCTCATTCCGCTTCAAGAGCGCACTTTAGAAACTCTAGCGTTTAATGAGGCTTGCCTAGGTACCACAAATTCACAAAAGTCAAAATCTTGATTCATCCTGAAAAGCACAGAGATGATTTGACAAAAGCAGCCACTTTCTAAAAAGGAGTCCACTTGCTGGATGAGGGTGTACTTTCAGGCTCTGAAAACCTTTTTCCTTCGTTATTTAGAGTATTCTAAAGCAGGCTTGTGGATGCCGCAATTCAATTTGAGCGATATTAAGAAAAACCAAAAAATGCTTTATAAAACAATCTTTTACATCTAACATACCTCCTCTGGAATGCGCTTATTAGTACAGAAAAAAGGGTTTTAGAGGCTAAAAGTAAAAAAGAATCACATTGTGCTGACATCCACTTGCTTTGGTTAGTGTATGGCCGAACATGGACTAACACCTACACACCATTTTATATTTATAACGTCACCATAAATTTTACGGTATTGAAAGACTACTGGTCACATTTTGAAAAATAATTTTTATAGAAATGTGTTTTGACTAAACAACGCGTTTTTTTAACTGATGTGTGAATGAATCCCATGGTTAGCAAAATCTACAAGATCTCTACAAAATTTTTGTAGAGATTTCGTAGATTTTTGTTGGTACGTTTTTTTGTGCTTACTAGTCTTTATATTCACAATGTGAATTTCACATGCAGCTTTGTTGGTTGGTTTGACTTCTACCATATTGATATAATGCACTACTTGTGCAATATTAAGTCAATTGAACGAAGATTTGAGAACTACGAAGAATATGATTTCGATCATTGGTGTGAGATTATGAAACGTCCATTTTTTGGCTTTCGTGCTGAAAACTATTTTTGCTGATTCATGCATCAGTTTTTCAAAAGAAAACGCGTTTTTTAGTCAAAACCAGTGTTTCCAATAATCAAAGCAGAATGAAAATTTGAAATTTCATTCTGCTTTTGATTATCAAACCACACATTTCTATGAAAATTCGTCTAAAATTGCCCAGATTTTTCAAAATGTGACCAATAGTCTTTCAATACCGTAAAATTTATGGTGACGTTATAAATATGTAATAGTGTGTAAACCTTTGAATGTTCCTGAAACGAGCAAGAACATCAAAAAACAAATTTCAACAAACCATTTTATTTTAGGTGCCGGTGAAAGTGGTTAGAGAATTGTCTTTTATATATTTTTTTTATATATAGTTTGTGAATTTGCAGGCAAAAGTACAATCCTAAAACAAATGAGGTAAGAAACTTTTTTATCACCTTAGCCTCAAGGGGAAATTTTTGACTTGAATTGCTGAAAACACATTGCATAAAACGACCAAAAACTTTTTTCACACGAATGATGCGCATTTCCTCCCCGTCGGCTAAAAATACAAGAAGTAATGCGGATATAGCCAGAAGCAGAAGATTCCTCTCGTGGGTAGCAATATAGATCAACTCCTCTTTACAAAACTGTCGCCGATAGGAACTTACTACAGATCCAGTTTGAAGCCTGGATGATGCAGAAAAATTGAAATTTCTCGACAAAAGCTTAAAAAACAATTTTCTCAAAAACTTACCTGTGTCGAAGTTTGCGCATTAAGTGTTATCGTGGAAATGGAACTTTTTTCATCCTTTAATTCCACTGATTAGACGCAGAAAATATTTTGGGTTATTTTCAACATCGCGACCAAAAATTTATACCAAAACATCGCAGCGAAGCATCACACTACGGTTTTCAAAAAAATCGTAACATCGAAGGCAAAAATGTTTGCCTAAAAACATCGCATGACAACATCGCCAAAAGCTAAATTGTCATCACTGGTATAGTATCAGTTTTTGTACCTATATACACGAAAGATAAAATTTTAGAAAAACATTCTTTAACACAATAATTTTACAGGATATTGCACAAAGACGGCTTTAGGTAACTTCAAATAATCTCTTTTGTTGAAAAAATAGTCTTTAGCAAGTCAGACTTGGAGTTGATCAAACCGGTGGTGTACAGCAACTGTATTCACAGTATACTTGCCATTCTCAGGGCAATGTTTCACTTGCAAATTGAGTATGCAGAGCCGGAGCGAGTGGTAAAATTTCTGAGATAGATAAAGGAAGGAGACATTTTCACACGCTGGTTGAACAATAACTCGTGACTTTCCGACTCGAAAACTTACGAACTCGCAGATTTGCGAACTTGCAAGCTTGCTGGCACTCCTGAAAATAAATATTTCTGTAGTAAAAATAGCTGATGGGTTTTATTATCTTGAAAATGACCACCTAATTGATGAAACTCATCAACTGTATTTACTATAGAAATCCCTAGTTGAAAAAATGCCACCTGGTTTGCAAGTTCTCAAATCTACGAGTTCGTAAGTTTTTGAGTTGGAAAGTGACGAGTCGTCAGTCAGCCACACATGCTGATTTTGTGCAAGAGTCCACTATAAATAACCCCATGAAAAATAAGTGCTGTCTAGTTGAACTCAAACGAATAGTCGTGTTAGGTTTTTGTTCCAGTAAAAATAAAGGCCTTTTTGTTAAACCTCTACCCAAATGGGTCTTTTCAGAGGTAATACGGTAATTTTACTTCTTCATAGTTTTCCTTATTAATTTGCCTTGTACGGCATGTACAAAAAGAAATTGAATCAATCAAAAATTACCGATTTATTTCAGTTCAATCGCTCATCTTTGTTTGGTAACTGTACATTCTTTTTGGTGATAAAGCTGTTGAGATTTTAGCAAATAAATTTTATAAACGAAATCCTTGTAATTGTTTAGTTCAAGATCACCAATATCAAAATTGGTAAAGAAAATCAGGGTTAAAAAGGATAAGCTAGTGAGAGGTTGAACTCTTGCACAAATGTCAGCAGACATCTTCCATGGTGCAAGTCTCCCCATCTTTCGAAAAGAAAATTTTTCTGCTTTTCAGAAAGAGAGCCAACTAGTTTTTGCTACAGTTCACGCCAACAAGGAAGAGTTGACAGAAGAATTGTCGGAAGCCATGCAAAAACTGTGGAAAGACGAGGGTGTTCAGGAATGCTACAGGCGCTCTAATGAATACCAAATAGATGACTCTGCCAAATAGTTAGTTGAATTGGAAATTGGGCATAGCATAGCGCACCATACCTTTTTTATTCTGAGGCCCACAGTAGTCAAAATATCATTAGGAATCTGAATCTAAAAATAGAATTTAAGAAAGTTAGATTTTTGCCAAAATATGGCTGCGAGTAAAGTGGTCACGATTCCCAAATGTCGATACGCTAGCTCATGATCATATCTCAGCAAGTTAGCAACATCTTAAAATTCTACTTTCAAATTCCTGAGTACATTTTCACTACTGGGTGGTCTCAGAATAAATATTTTCACACACTTTCGAACAAAAGTAATCATTTTTGAAAGAATTCATGGCATTAGCAACTAATGTGCCTGCACACATTTTATATCCTGGTAGCTCCGATTTTTTTTTGGGGGGGGGGGTGGTTATTTCCTAGTAGCGTCATAAATTTTTTCAAAGATGAAAACTTTTGTTCAAAAGTGTGTGAAAAAAGCATTGTTAACTGAAAAATTAAAACTTTCTTCAGTTTTCTCGACAATCTTCATAGACTCAGCTCTCCCGACTATATTCCAACAGAGCAGGACTTATTGAGGTTATTATGTTGCGGTTTACTCAAACCTAAAAGGTTTGTGATTAAAATTGCTTATTTGTAGGACAAGAATAAAAACTACTGGCATCACAGAAGTGCTGTTTGAATTAAAAGGATTGACCTTCAGGTTGGCCAAACAATTGTGCTACAATTATTAAAAACGGCGTTATTGGAGCATAGGGTTTTTGGAGCACAGGTTTCAGGGTATCTTAAATATTTTTGTCAAACACCAAAACAGCTTCTCGACAAAAAATATAGTCCAAACAGGGTTGTATTCATATTTGTATGCTGACGTACGTTTGCATGCTTTTTTCTCACAAAAGCTAGACAAAAAGAGTTTCTAAATACAATTACCGTATTTCTTTTAATTGTTTCCCGGGTGTATTATTAATCAATCGATCCAAAAGAGGAGAATTTTGCCTAACTTTGGTCATATCTCAAAAACCGAGCCACTTTTTAAAATCTTGATTATAAATTCAGACTCCTGTAAGCATTTCTGCATACTAGAGTGCCCGGGATTTATATATAAAAGTTGTCTATGTCTATTAAAATCATTGCGGACAAATTTTTATATAGTAATATTCGTTGGCAGGGTTATCGATGTTGGTGGCCAGAGATCGGAAAGGAAGAAGTGGATCCACTGTTTTGACAACGTCAATGCCATTATATTCATATCCTCTTTGTCTGAATATGACCAGTCCTTGAGGGAAGATAATTGCACTGTAAAACTATTTGGAATGACCACTAATAATGGAAATAATCCTTGTTGCTAATCATTTTCAGAATCGCATGCAGGAGTCTCTCAAACTGTTCGACTCAATCTGCAATAGTCCTTGGTTCGCCGATATTCACTTCATCCTCTTTCTCAACAAGAAAGACCTTTTTGCGGAAAAGATCCATCGATCTCCATTGACTGTGTGTTTCCCGGAATACAAAGGTTGGTCTGTCACTGTCAGGGTTTTGGAAGCTCCGGAACTGTGGTCCGGATAAGTTATAGCACCTGCTGAAAACTAGAGACAGAAGATGCCTTAGGGGTGGGTACCATTCGGGGTTCGACCACTGAGATCTTCTTCGGGGTTGGGGTCCTAGGAAACCTACGAGACGGGCCCGCGGGGTATCGAATCAAATTTCGGGGTTTTTAAGCACTCCCTTGTAAAATTTTTGCAGAGAAAATTTTTAGTCATACACAAGAGAGGTACACCAGAAACTAAATTTATTGACAAAACAACGCATATTTACATACAACACTTAATTGAGAATTCAGTAGTTATGTTTCAGCTGTGGCAGAGCTTTGTATAAAAAGATCAACAGCTCAACTTTCTCCAGACTTAAATTACTTCTTCGTATAGTCGTAAACATCACGGGCAACGCAGAAGAAGCGATGAGATGTACTATTTTCTTGTCTAACGGTGAGAGTCCTCCTAACGACTAAACAAAATTCAGTTTTTGGAAAATCTTTAAAAACTGATTCATGAGTTCTTCCCAGGCGCTTGCTTATCCTCATATTCTTTGTGCTTAGCTGCATATTCCTCATGAGTCATTGAATGCATAAAAATAGCTTTTGTGCTGCCACTAGAGATTTTGATTAATTTGTCACGTGCTCCACTTTTAGCTTCCTTCTCTGATAATTTAATAAAGAGTTCGATCTTCCAAATAACGCTTGTAGTATTCATTCTAAACAGCATATTACAGAGGGATCGAGGAAAACAGAAGACAGTAAAAAAAAACTGTTACACAAATACTAACCAATCAAAAATATAAAACATTTATTATTCTACGGGATTTATCTAATTTCGGAGTCGAGGTCGGGGTTTTTTAAATATATCTAGATGGGCCCTGAACGGAGTTTTACCACCCAAAATCTGCTCGGGCGGATCGGGGCCCCGACCTGCAACTGTATCTATTGAAAACTCCTTTTTATAAACTTTTATTCCCTATACATTCCCTGTCTAGAGCAAAAAAATGTGCTCTCGACAGGAAAAGTTAGCGCTTTGCCGCTCTCATTATTTTGTAGCAAAGAAACTCAGCTACAAAATGAGGAATTATGCTCTAAAAGCAGAAGAAAAAATGTTAGAGAAAAGACACAGTGTCAGAAATACCGTATTTACTCTATTAAGCGTGCACCCTCTAATAAACGAGCCCTATGATTAATCAAAACAACTGCCGAACGGGGAACATCTTTATTCCTCACTGTTAACATTTTTAAGGAAGAAAGCAAAAATTGATTAGATGATCCACACTAACTTCTTTTTTTTTGTCATACTTGTATGAATCGAGTGCATCCGCCAGGAATGTAGGCCGGCTCCATCTTAAGCTCCTTTAGTACTGACATAGTCGCTTCACTCTTGTGACATCGAAAGGCGTCCCAAACGAGGAGTCGTTCCTTGAAAAAAGGTTCGGTGCTCTTAACGATCTTGCGCAAGTAGTCCTCTGTCAAGCTGTCATTCATCCAGACCGAGCCCAGCTAGTTAATAACGAGCTTGCCCTTAAATTAATCGATGATTCTTTTCACTGGCGCTTCAACTGGACTAGAACGTAAGTTCGAAAATTGCGAACAGTGCTACTAACTGTGAGGGCGACCGTGATTCGTATCTTCTCTTGTCCCGATTTGTTGACAACGACCTAAAGATCAATTCTAGACAGATTCGGATCATAGCTATTGTATCCTTACATCTTTGGCGCCCTGCATCTCGATACAGTGGTTGTCTAGACAGTTGAACCAGACCGCAGTTTCATCCATGGCAATTATCTCCGAGAATTCGACCGCTTCGCGTCTCTGTTCCACATGTATTATGAGCTTCGTGATTGCCTCAATGTAATCGTCCGGCGGCTTTTGGCATCGGCTCGTAGTATGTCGTCGGAGGAAGTTGTTGCGTTTCAAGAAAAAGCCCAGCCAGTCGTTAAAAATCTAAAGCTCGTCTTAAAGTTGAGTCTTAACTAAAACTTTTGATACTACCTGATGTTAGTGTCTAATGAAGAGCTTGGTCGCTTCCATACTGATGATGCTTCTTGGATTCGGCAGGCGTTTGTCCCGCTTCTCTCTTATCAGGTTTGCCAGGTGTTGATCGGGTATCGGATGCTGAACGTGTCGGCCACCTCCATCGAGCTTTTTGCGCTTGGTTTTGCCTTTCCAGTTCCTAAAAGAAAAAGGTAGATGCAGACAAGAACGTCTAAATTCTTACTCTTGACGCTTGAGATCCTTCTCCTGCTTCTTCCACTCTTGGATTCGGCTTCTTGAACCGTTTGTGAACTTCCTAACGGCTGCTCTGACTGAAATACTGCGGGAATATTCTATCGCATCCAGCTTACAGAATGCGTCATAGTTTCGAGGGCGATTGACAGAGCTGATGGCCTCATCCTGATGAATTTGCAGCTTTTCCTCTGCGCTTGAGTCGCTTAAAATCGTTCTCATAGTGTTGCCTAAAATATTTAATTATGATACGCAAAAAGGTCAAAAATTAAGCGGGCACCCTCTAATGACCGGTATCCCTCTAATAAGCGGGTCTCCTAGCGAAGGGTCGAAAAATAAGTGGGCATGCCCGCTTAATAGAGTAAATACGGTAACCCTTTTTGAACAGGGATTTCTTTTAAATGAGCCTTTACTGTAACTGGAGCATCTCAAAGCTTTCACAATTGGTTTATTATAACCCAATTTTTAAAAATTGCTTTCCCAGCTGTTTTAAGCATTTTTTCGCACGTTTCACTAATCGAAACGCGAAAAAAACAGCTCCCAGAGTGTTCCAGAGTGAGGTTCCAGAGGTTTCCAGAGTGTTTCATCCTGTCACCAAACACAATATTTTAGGTCAACAAAATCAAACGGAGTGCATAAATTATATTCAGTGGAAGTTCGAGCAGTTAAATAGACTCAATCAACGAGAAATATATTGTCATCACACATGTATGCCCTATTTTCATTGAGCCTCCGCTATACTTCGGCGAAACATTGAAACACAAAACATGTTTCGCAAAACATTGCCCGAGACATTTTGGCTGTACACCATAATTTACGCGAAAATTTGTTACGAGGAACATCTGTTACGCGGTCACTTTGTCACGCCACAATTTTGAATATACTCATTTATAGTACTTATTTTTGAGAGGATTTCTTTATTTTGAGGTCACTCCAGTAGGCAAAAAGACCTCAGGAATCCAAATCTGAAAACAATTAAAGTATAGCGGAGGCTTTGATAAAACGCAAAAAAATTGTGTGCTTTAGGTGCCACCGATACCAACAATGTTCAATTTGTGCTGGATGCTTGTTTAGATATGAGTAAGCTTTTGGCCCTATTTTACAATCAAGTGTCTTTTGTTAGACCCTAGTTAGCATTTCTGATACCTTAAATGATTAAAAAAACTATTTGCCAGGCTTTCTTGTCACAGAAAGTTACTTTTTGAGATGTGGGCGACCAAGGCAACAACCTTATAAATGGTCTTTTCTGACCCCAAGTACTACAATTAAGCATACAATTAAGCTTTAGGCTTAGGGTAGGCCAGCCTAGATTATGACGAGAAAGCCTGGGAAATAGCTTTTTTAGAAGGGTCTAAAACAACAGAGAGAACCAAGACAAAAAAGCACCCGATTGTAAAATAGAGCCAAGCTTTTTAAAATCGACTGGAATCCACTCTATTCAATTGTCGATTTTAGTTATTGCCAAAAACTTGAAGTCAATGGGGCTGTGTTAATCAGTCGCTAGAGACTGACTTCCAAGAGTGGCCATTTGCTCTAAGAGACCTTGTGCTTGATTAATTTATTGATGTTACCAGCTCTAACAAAATTGCTACTTGCTTCCAAATCAACCTTATGTTAAACGCGGGTATTTCATCGGAGTATTCTCCTCCTTAAATCTAGCTTCACCCGGCAAAGTCTGCTAGTCTTTATGCACATGTCTTTATGGACAATTGCATTCATCTCTATCCACATATTGGCTAAAATGCCTCATACTGATTTGCTCAAAAACGCTAAAAATGGTGTGGTATCAGCTTTTTGAATGCCTAAATATGTTTCTAAGCACAAATGTTACTGGGAAGACCATTTTTTGAGAAAAAAAAATCCAACAAAAAATGTCTTGTTGACCAAGTTGAACCAAGTCTGGAGGATACCTGGATGATCTATATATGCCAAAAAAAGATAAAATTTGAACAGTTTATTGGCAATTTTCCTTCATATAAAAAATCTGCTATACATGCTGCTACTACAAATACATCTGGAGACTTTTTTGTCCAGTTTCAGCAATAAAAGGGAGCTGATAGATGATTTATCAGGTATTCAAGTACCCTCCACATTTGGTTTGCCTTGGTCTTCCAAGGCAAACATGTTTAAACATTAAAAACGCTGACATAAAACTATTTCTTGCGTTTTTAAGCGAAAAATATATGAAACAGTTCTGCCCACTCATTCATTGTCGCAAGTGACAGAGATGAAATTTTTTTGTTGTTCTATAAAATGATTTTTTAAATCCTGCTTATACATGTATTCACATCTTTTTTTCCTAAAAATCAATCAGTCAAGCCTTTTCAAGGCATTAGTGATGTGCGCGGGGCGGGCCCCGCGCGGGTAACCCGCCCCGCCCCGCGCCGTTTTGGCAATTTTATGTACCCGCAAACCCGCCCCGCATTTTTTACCGATGTCAAAACCCGCCCCGCAAACCCGCACTTGGATTTTGACCCTCCAAAACCCGCCCCGCAAACCCGCAAAACTCCAAATGAACATCACTACAAGGCATTATTAAGATATTTTTAGGAATAAAATCAAAGCATGTTAGGAACATGTTCTGAAAAGTTTTAGAAATAATTTCATAATCATGACACTTGCGCCCGTTCGGTGCTAAAATTATGTAGATGGTTTCATAGTGCCTACAAACCCTTTTTTCCTTTGATTCATTGGTGGATCAGACACCAAGTTAATTTTTTTTTTGATTCAATCCCAAACTAACTGATATCACACACAAATGATACAGTCGAACTTCGATAACACGTCACCCCAAAAAGTTCGATCCACAGATGGGTCCAACCATCTTTTTACCTCAATTTTTGACATCTTTTGCCCATTTTGATATTGATCTCTCTAAGGCAAAAAATCGCAAGGATTCTGAATTTGCCCGTCGTTTTTTGGGGCGAAGTGTTATCGAAGTTTGACTGTATTCCAAATGCAAATACTGCTATCTATCGATCATTAATTTTTGATCATGAATAATAGGATAATTTGAACAGTAAAGTAATTTGAAAACCTCAAACAAGCCACCACAGAAATGTACTTTGAAAAAGATTTATTCGGTAGCAGGAAGAAGACGCACGACAGTGTAGATTCCTCCTTGAAACAGTTAAGCGTAAACAGTTGGAAAAAGTTGGTCGGACAGCAGAAAAAGGTTCCTAAACAGATTTTAATCCAAAAAATTCCGACAAGACCTTGAAAATTACCGTTAATAGACCAGTGGTTATTTTCCATCAGAAAGTTCAGTCCACAATCGGAAGCGAAGATGAGAATGACTGGCTTGCTCGGCTCAAGCATACGCGAATCATGAAGGAGGAAGCGGTCGCCTTGAGTAGTCGTTTTAAAATCGTCACCCAGCACCATGTCCATCAGATTTTTTATCTACATTGACTGCTCCCTTCGGTTTGCAGGCATTCGTGACCTAAAATATTTTTGATTTTGGAATTGCTCATCTAACCATTTGCGAACTTCTGTAGCCCAATGTGGTGGTGCACCATCCTGCATAAACACGAAAATTTGAACGCTTACAAAACAAAAGATAGTCACCACTCAATCAGTGCAACAATACGCAGAATAAGTCGAACAATAACTGACCTCGAACTCTTGGAAAGAACTTTTCCTGCAACGGCATTTTTTTTGTTTTTGACATTCCCATCGAAGATAACCGGACCGATCAAACCACGACGACCGAGCGCAGCCCAAACAGTGATGCGAGGTGAGTGTAATGACTCTTCTCTATACCAATGCCCATTTTTATCTGACCAGTAACGAAAATTCTGTAATGGAAAAACATTTGTAACCACTGTGCCACTACCGTAAAACAAAACATACTTGATGATTGATTCCGCTGTGAATGTGAAAGTGGCATTCATCCGAGAAAAGAATATTGTCGAGAAAGCTTCTTCAAACATCGAAGAGACCAAGTTGATTTATGGCATTCTCGACATGGGTGAGACAATTTACTTGAGTCAATTGATGTCGATGCTGCATCTTGTAAGGATGGAATATGGTTTCCGAAAACTTGACACATGCCCATCAAGCACTTTACAAACTTTAAACCCGATTTAAGAATTCTCAAAATTGAAGATTTCGAAGGTCAGTCAAAAGTGTCAGAAATTCTTGGACTACCCTGTACCTCAAAAAGATAGAACTTGAACATAGTTTTGTTAACTGGAGCCTACCGTACAAAGAAACTCTTGTGCGCATGCTTTTTCATGCATCCATACTATGGATTCCATAGTCACTTTTGGTTGACATGTTTCTAAGTTACGTGTGTGTGCGCATCTCGACTCCAAGCCCCCTACGCCCCCGAAGGGGGCGAAGGGGGTTTGAGAGTCAGAGATGCGCGCACAGACTTACCTTAAACATGATTCCAAGCAAGACTCTTTTTGCCACGCTCCAGTGATTAAAACGTGGTAGAATACCCTACGGGCCTAACACATTACAAAAATCCTTGAAACATTTATTCAGCCTATTTTAACATAACATTTCAATTTCAGATTTGCGAACGTTTAAACGCGTCTTCTTGCTTTGGACTCTGATTATCTTCTCTTTTGTTCTGATTTTCAGTTTTGGGTTAAACATAACATTTTAAAAATAATTCTCATAAAATATCAACCTCAAACTACTGGAAGCCAAAGCAAAAAGTCAAATTCTGGTCAAAATTTCTTTTTTTAATGTCCGTCCGCCACCTAAAAACATAAGAAGCAACCAGTCCCACATCTCTCCTAGTCTCGCACCACCAACCATCATCGCCTTTTCGGTAAAAGACAAAAAAAACTCTAGTTCTTATAACATTTTATTCAACTGTCGTACAAACGATAATATCAATCACGAAAACAATAAAGTTTCGCTATTGTCGCATTTGCTTAAATTAAAGTAAGAGCTTAGAGCTTCAGCTTGGTTCTACGCCAGTGACGACGTTTAGCATTGTAGCGGATTTTGTTTCCTGCAACAACAACAAGTAAATCAGCTTAACGAAAACCCGACATTTGGATATGTTACCACTGGTAACTTACCAGTCTTCATACGGTACCAATGAGGAAGGGGTCGATTTTGCTTCGCCGCTTTCGCCAGCTTTCTAAAACGTTGAGTTGAAAAAATATAAGCTCAAACAACACCAAAATGCCTACCTCTTTATGATGAACGTTTTATGAGCTGCCATTGGAGAAAATAATCGGAAAACTGAACGCAGAAGAATTGATAGCCGATAATTTGACGAAACCTTAATTTCTTGAAGTTAGATCATAAATAGTTACAATCACATTTAGAATAAAATTTTGTAAAATCACGCGAAAGCGATGTACAATAAACTTTCACCAAGTAACGTTTGTCCTCCAATAAGAGCTCCCATTTTTAAAACTCATAAAATTAAGAAAATTTTCATAAATTTGGATGTGCAACAGGGCTGCAGTCGCTATTAAATCTTCTTTCTCATCGGCTATACAGGGTGCGTAAAAAGTTCCCGGAATTTTAGAACTGCAATGATTTTATTTTTTTGAATCATTCATAACAAAGTAATATACCAGAATGATGCTAAGATTCTGAATTTCAAAGCTATTTTAACAGATTTTCGAAATGCCCTCCTTTTTCTGCTATACAGGCTCTCAAACGCTTCGTAAAGGCATCTACGATTGCCGCAAGCTGTTCCACCGAAATTTCATTCCAAGCTTTGATCAGAGCACACTTTAGCGATTCCACAGACTTGTGTGAGGTAGCGCAGGCTTTGATCTCCAAGATTGACCACACGGAATAGTCCATCGGGTTGAGATCGGGCGAATTTGGAGGCCAAACATCTTTGTCCCACATGTCCGGAAAGAGCTCTTTTTTTTTAATTGTCGACTTTGATCCATGCGCTGGTGCCCAGTCTTGCTGAAGAGTCCATGGCCAATTTTCGAAGTGCCGACATGGATCCAAGACATCCCTCAAAATGCTTTGCTGGTACACGGCTGAGTTGATTTTGACACCATAAAAATCCGGTCTCTAGATATAACCGAGTAGCGTCAAAATTTTTATAACGTTCGTGCAATGCAAGTTTTATTGTTCGTACAACCTTTGAAACTTGCAAGAAACTTTGGCCCTAACATTTTTACATAACACGAACCTTGTACGACCGTGGGAAGCAATATTTCCGTTTTACTACGACCTTACCATCAAGGTTCGGACAAGGTCCAACAATAGTCATACAAGGTTTAAAGCGTGTGCGAACCATCCACTCTTTGTATTGGAAGGTTTGCAAAAGCTTTAAACCTGTCATGAACTTTAGCACAGACCTTGGGCGAACCATCTGAAAAATTTTCAATGCAGATTTATGAATTATCAGAATATCTATCACTTTCAAACCCCTAAAAACCGTATTCATATTTTGTAATGTGCACACTATCTTCTTTCATCACAAATAAACAATTAACCAATAGTTGGAAAGAGGAAGAAGAAAGAGGGTATGAACTTTGGAGGGGGGGGATATAATCCAGTAGAGTCGCATAGGGAGGCTTTAGGAAAACGCTAACGCTAAAATACAGACCCTTGAAGACGAGAGAGGAGTCCTCTCAGAGGACCTTATTAGAGGAAATACAATAGATGTCGGAAAATAGACCTCAATTGCAGAACCTCCTTAAAAAAACCCCTTTTGAAGCAGCGCAAAAAGACATTGTGGCATTTCTTTCGCATCGCTGAGTGTCATTTATTTTCATCACCAAATGCTAAGTCTTTATAGTCTTCCCTTAAAACACTATCATTCGCAGCAGTCTATTTTTTTTTGTAAATTGCTGTTCTAGTGGTTGTAATGTAATGAATTTCAGCTCGTAAAATGGTGACAATCGAAGGAAAGAAGGTGAAAATTGTGAAAAAGCGCACGCGTCGTTTCACTCGCCATGAGTCAGACCGTAAGCTTATTTTCAACATTGTGTTATACACTTGGGCCACTTTTATTAATTTTAAGGCTACCATCGCGTCAAGCCGAATTGGAGAAAGCCTAAGGGTATCGACAATCGCGTTCGTCGCCGATTTAAGGGTCAGCGTCGTATGCCGAAGGTTTTATTTTGACGATTTTATAATATAGTCTTTGATTTTTTATTGTTTGTCTTTCAGATTGGTTATGGAAACGCAAAGATCACCCGTCATGTTTTGCCGAATGGTTACAAGAAGGTTCTCATCCATAATGTGAAGGTTTGCATTCTTACTATTGATACCCTTTAAGGCATGCGTTGCAAGTAATTTGACATAATTGTCCTTCTGCTTTTTTGTTTCTCATTTTGCACTCTTCCGCTGAATTTTTCGCTAAAAATAGCCTGCGCGATCATTTCTCTTACTTTTAAAAAGAAGCGCAAGAAAAATAGAAAGTATTTGTTAAACTAATTTTTTAAGTATCGATAGATGCTTAGACATGCGACGGATATTATTACAACTCCACTCTATTAAATTTCTGCCCTGTATACAATTATTTTTCAGGAGCTGGACATTCTTCTTATGCAAAACAAGAAATATTGCGGAGAGATTGCGCATGCTGTATCTTCGAAAAAACGCAAGGAAATTGTTGAGCGAGCCCAGCAACTGCGTATTGTCTTGACGAATGGAAACGCCAGACTTCGCACGGAAGAAAACGAATAAACATCAAAGTTTCTAATTCTTCGTTTGGCTTTGCGTTGTCCTGTTGTTTTGTTTCCCAATAAATTTGTTGTTTATTAAGAGTAGTGGTGATGTTATGGTTTTGTTATGCAAACTTATTTTGATGAACTCTGAGAATTGATCTAATAACCCTTGAAAATTATTAGATTTAGGAAAAGGTGTGTGAATGACATCCTTCTCGCATCGTCGGACGTCTAAAAGAGTTGAATCGGCAAAGCGTAGGGCTAGATCAGGTATTATAGCTAAGACCTTAATACGGAAATTAGGTTGCACGAGGTGCTCTATGATTTCTAGGGCGTGTCTTTTTTAATCCTATTTGATTGTATGGCTAACGCTTTTAGCAGTCAGAAATATGGCATAGGATATTTGCGTTCAACTTTTTATTCTTAACTCAATTTCATCCTCTTTTATCTTGGTCAATCACCTTTGAATTGGGATAAATGTCAATTTTGCTCGATGATCAATAGTCCTGAGTTTGATGTTGTCTAACGAAGCTTTCCACGAAGGACCTGTTGCGCATATCTTTTGTCATACTTTGGGATGTTTAAGAAATTATGATTGTAGGAAATACACTTTTTGGGATGGATTAGATAATTGTCATTTATACATAACAACCGACCAAGCTCGGGTGAACCATATGAAAAATTTTCAGTGACTGAATGTGCATAACGAAAAATAACAATTAAATTCTATTATCTTTTTGTCAATGCTCTAACACACAGTACACTAAAGCCATTTGGCGATGTTTTGTCCGCGGCGCGGCGTTATTTCCTTTGTGGCCGTTCTGAAAGAAAGTAATCTCGACTTACTTCGTTTTCGCAACAGTTTTAGTGTTGCATCATTATTTTGGCCTTTATTGTGGAGTTTTTGATCCAAAAATTGCGGCAACTGGTTCAATGCACATATCTTATAACGATTCGTTTAAAAGCATTAACCTTGTTATTTTTTGCCCTAAACTCTGTAAATTTCGAAGACTAGGAAGGTTCTTGAAGCTTTTTCGTATGTGTAAAAAGCTTTTTTTAAGAAATCTCTATGTTCTAATATATTTGAGGTTACCCAATAAAATTGCTGTCAGAATTCAGAGCTCATCAAACATGGGTGGCAAACAGTGGGTTACGCCGATTCAGATATCGTCAACATGCAGATTGAGAATGCTCCAGATACTATCCAACGAGTTGATGCTTCTTCTATGACATGCGAAGATTTTGTTGAATATTTTGAGAAGGTGTCTAAGCCAGTCATTTTAACAGGTAAGTGATAGTTTAACTTTAGTCTATCATTAATTACCGGTTTTCAGGTCTCACTGATAGTTGGATTGCACAACAGAAGTGGACCCTTCCTGTAGGCTTTACATACTTTACCTAGTGTCTAATCAAGCAAAAATGTTTAAATATATTCCAGAGACTTCATCGAAAATATCGTAATCAGAAATTCAAGTGCGGTGAAGGTTAATTGAATTAAATCGTTTTAATTTTGGATCAAGTACCTTTCTTAATAGATGATGATGGCTATTCGGTCAAGATGAAAATGAAATATGTGAGTTAACCTTGCTCGCCATTTTTTCTAAAGTGACTTATTAATGCATCTTCAGTACTTGGACTACATGCTTTCTACTACCGATGATTCGCCTTTATACATATTTGATAGCAGTTTTGGAGAAGTATTCTTTTCAGAATTGCTTCTCTACTTCCACATTTAAACGTTGCTTAGAGACATAAGACCGCTCAGCTCCTTGAGGATTATGAAGTGCCGGCATTCTTCAAAGATGATCTCTTCCGTTACGCTAAAGATAAGCGTAGGCCCCCCTATCGTTGGTTTGTAATGGGACCTCCTCGATCAGGTTTAAACTTTTTTTCACGATAGTGTCATTTGTGGGGTTGTGATGGCGATTTCTGCCAATTTTTCACACCTTAAGGTTTCTCTTCTACGTTGTCTTTCCGATGAACGGCTCAAATGATATTTAGTCTCTTTTACATATTGACTTATGGAAATAGTAACTTGAGCGATAAACAGTTGAAAATTTAGACAATCTTCAAGGATGGGAAAATCAAGATAAAATTGTCTAAATTTTCAGCTTTTATTTCCTAAATTACGATTTGTAGATGCTAACATTTAGCAAAAAGGCAAAAGTTTTATTTAAAACATGAGTTATAAAGAAAACACTGCACTCTAGGTAAATACTAAGTTTTGTGAAAAGTTGGCAAAAATCGTTGTAATACAGTCGAACCTTTTTATAACGATCACCCAAAAAGTTCAATCTGCATCTGGGTGCGACCATTTTTTTACTCAATTTTTTGACATCTTTTGCCAATTTCGATATTGATGTCTTTAAGGCAAAAATTGCAAGGATTTTTTTAAAAAGCCAATATTATTGCCGTCAAAAAAGCCAGACCTCTCTGTATCGCGTTTTCACTTTTTTTAATGCGGAATTGTTGCGTTGTGCAAATGCGACTGGCAAATTTAAAATCCTTGTAATTTTTTGACTTAGAGACATCAATATCAATCAAAATTGGCAAAAGATGTCAAAAATTGAGGAAAAAAATGGTCGGATCCAGCTGTGGATCGAACTTTTTAGGATGATCGTTATAGAAAGGTTCGATTGTAACTTTAATTTGTAACAACCCTATTTGATTAGATTTTTGGGTACTACTGTATAATACCCCGCTTACCCCCTCTCCCCAAAAAAAAATAATATACTGCTATTTTCATGCATTTAGGGCTTTTTCTCGAGTGATTTATGTCTCAGGTGTGGATGAGTGAGCATCTCAACTCCAAGCCCCGAGCCGAGTAAGGGGACGAGGGGGACTTAAGAGTTAGAGATGCGCGCACAGATTTACCTGTAAGATGAATCTGAGCAAGATTTTGAAGATGTGAATGCATTACAGGCCTTTTTTGCCATAGTCCAGGGGGAAAAACATGGTAAAAGGGCAAAAGTATATTGATTTTTTTTGGGGATGGGGTATATTACTGGGGGGGGGGTATAATACAGTAGAGTCGATTTTTGCTTAAGGCACTGGTGTTCACATCGATCCTTTGGGTACGAGCGCGTGGAACGCACTGATTGTTGGTCATAAAAAGTTTGTTTCTGCCCTTTCGCATGACACTTAGAATTAGGGTGAGTGAAATGCACAAGTTTTTTTAGATGGTGCCTTATTCATCCAGATGCTCCTAAAGCCATTGTAAAGCCTCACAGAGAAGAAAGTGGCAAACATCCAGATGAAGCGATAAACTGGTTCAATACGGTATATCGCAGAGTGATTTCTCCGTCATGGCACAAAGAATTTCCAGCCATTCATGCAATACAAAAACCCGGTGATGTGATGTTTGTGCCTTCAGGTAAATTAGTAGGTTTGTGAGGAGGGTTGTCGACTCGACGCGTCAATTTCCACTGTTTACGTCGAAAAATCGACGTTCAACTCTGCCCAGCGCGTCTAAAATTTAGATTACTATTTGACAACCCTATGTGTGAGTAAATTTTATCATTTTTTGACGTTAAGGTTGGTGGCATGTAGTAATGAATTTGGATAATACTATCGCCATTACCCAAAACTTCTGCTCAGTCACGAATCTTTCGAAGGTGCAGTTCAGTTTGATTAGATGTTTAAACAATTATTTTTTATTCAGGTTTGGCCTAAAACTGTAAAGGGTCGGCCAAAGCTGTCTTCCCATTGGCTTCGTTCTATTAAAGCGAATCGTCCAGAACTTGTTCCTATCATTGAAGAAATCAATCGAAGTGCTAATTGGTCAACTGCAGATGACTCTTCTTCGGATTCTTCGTCGAGCTCTTCCTCTAGCATGTCAAGTTCATGCTCAGATTCGGAGACAGAGTTGGAAAAGCATACTTCTGCTAGTAACCGATATGATGTTTTTGCCCGTAAAAGGTACGTTCGTAAATACTACAGGTATTGTGTCTGGGCTATTAAAAATAAAAAAAGTCGCGGTGAAGTACTGCTCATCAGATACCACGTTCTCTGGAGCACACTCTTACTCTGTTGTTTTGAGTTTTGATTTTGCAGAGTGCGGTGTTTGATTATCGATAGGGTTCTAATCCTTTTGCCCACGTTTGCACCTTTAGCCAAGATTTACATGTGGTCCAGATCTATGAATTTCGTAGTCATGTGGCTTTTTAAATATTATTTTTAGGAAGCTAGATAATGGCATGCCTGGCTGCGGTGAGTCGTCATCAGCAAACGTGTGCACAAACAAGCTTCGCAAGAGTCCTCTGGCAAAAGTATAGATTATCCTCTATGTTTGTTTGTTAACATATGCTGTTAGTGTTGGAGTAAGTCGTGTAAATCCGTACGTCTGCCTTCAAATTTCTATTATTAGTGTTTTTGTCTTCTAGGCTTTTTTGTGCCAAATTGTTGTTTGCTGATCTCATTTCTGCCGCTTTCACTTAGAGCGGTATTTGCAAAACGAGAAAAATATAACTGAAAATGTGGTTTATGCCTAATTTTTGAGGTGCAGTAATATTACGGACAAGGGAACCATGGTCAGTGCCCTTTTCTACTTCTGTCAATTCCAGCGTGTAGCCCATGCCCAAGTGTCAAGGTAAACTGCTGTTAGATTTTGCTATGCGGCCATAAAACACTGAGAAATGGTCCGCTGAAGTTTCATAAAAAGATCACTGTCAGGTTGTATAGTGAAATGGATAAATAGGTGGTCTAGTGGTAGCCTCGTACCGCTTTTTTGATGGTCGAGGGCGAGCCCTCGACTCCCGCTTCGGGTAACAACATTTTTTTTTGTCTATTTTCATTTTCACAAAGCTACTTCTCCTGTCTTGCTTGCAGATGTCAGTGCAGAAATAGAAGTGTTTCAAGCTTTTTTTTTTTTGAGCGTTATCATTATTGTGGTGGATGAATAAACAACTTTTGAACTTATTGGCATAGTAGTAATTGACGAGCCCAAAACATAAAAAAAACATAAACAGAAAGCATGTCGTTACCCGACAGTAGTCTTTTTAGGAAACTTCAGCGGACCATTTCTCAGTGTTTTATGGCCGCATAGCAAAATCTAACAGCAGTTTACCTTGACACTTGGGCACGGGCTGCACGCTGGAATTGACAGAAGTAGAAAAGGTCACGGAGGCTTGACGTGGTTCTCGTGTGAGCACAATTTTGATGTGAGTCGTTGTAGCCAACTTTGCCGGGTTTTGTCTAATCCAATTTACAGATTTTCTGAAAAACTTTTAAGAAAGTTACGAGCATGTTTATCCGATTTTCCGGTTTCACTTTTTTCGGACAATGATTTAGAATTACAAGTTCCTAAGTGAAGGATCTTTCATAAAGTGCTATGAGTAATTAGTTCCGATGTTTGAAAACTTTTTCTGTTGTCTTGTTATATAACAGTTTTATAAACTGGTGCATTGGTGAATTAAAAGCACTAAGCGTAATTATTTGTATTTTTGCAAGGCTAAGCAAAGTGGGAAGGACAACTGCTGTGAAAATTGCTTTTGCCTTGTTAGCAGGAGATTGGTTATTTTGAGCTCGCTTAAAAGTCTATGTGTATAATTCTGGACACTTTATATTCGTATTTGAAGGTATAATTATGTTTTTCACCCTCTTACCCTTTTCGTAAGGGGGCGACGGGGCTTGGAGTTGAGATGCGCACACAAGCATACCTGAGACATAAATCACTCAAAAATAGCTCTGGATTCATAAAAATAGCATGCACACCAGAGCTTTTTTATGCGGTCTCTGCAAGGGAAACTATTTTCATGATTTTCTCTTTTCTTACAGAGTGGCCCCTTAATTTTCCTTTTCCCTCTCTTCTGCAGTACTCTATCCCTTTAAAGTAGTTTTTTGTTTGCTTTTTTTGGCATAAAAGATACTTAAAATGGTTTTTAACATGCCGAGCCCTGCCTGTAAGACCGGCTTCTTCTGGTGCAAAATTCATCGGAGAATCTGAATCTGAAATTAGTTTTTCGATAAGAGCGATATTGCTTGAGATATCGTCCATTTTATGAATTGCGTCAAAAGCGACCTGAGTATGGTTAGGAAAGCAGGCGGTTATCGAATATTTTATAGTCACACAAATGACTTCTATACCTTATTCGAAGGTGCAAAGATTCAGCTTTCAAATGAATACTCACTTGCTGCTAGACTCCTATATTTTTGCAGAAAAAGATGCAGAAAACTAAAAAAGTTAAAAAACCAGAATCAACAAATTTTGCTTTTCATCGGTGTTTTGTGCCCGAAATCAGCATCTTAGGAACATTTGGGCCCAATATTCGGATTCCGCGTCCATTTTTGCATATGATAGTTGATTTGCATTCACCAGTCACCTTCTTTTGAATGTGTTCAGCAATATCGGTCATCTGCTGCAATCTCTTATTGGAGTAGCTTTCCGATCGACGCCTTTCCTCTTGCTGTCCCTCTCGGAGCTGATGGCTTAGATTGTAAAGGAACAAACGGCGACTTCCTTCATCTGCATTTTTTAGCTTTTCTTGTTTCGTTGTCCAAAAAAGGCAGAATTCATGGTCACGAGTTATTTGAAAACCACTAGCAAAGCATTTGTTCACTTCGTCTGTTCTTCCTCCATAGGCTCGTATAATCGTCCTTCCATTCTTAAAACTTTGTAGCAGAATCTTTTTTTCGAATATGATAATTTTGGTGAAGATTAGTTTTTGTCAGCTGTCAGAAGATGCTAAAGTGGGGTTGCTATTCAGTAAGTTGTAAACCAGTGAGTTCAATCGTTTTTGTAATGCCGTAAAACCTAAAGGGCCCTATGAAAATTCGCTGATTGATACCCTGACCACACTAAACACGCTTTTCTCTAGTACCAAGTCTTTGTTTATTAAACATTACGAATGTTTTCAACTTAAGCAGAAAGTGGGTCAGGATATTCTGAAATTTGGTGCTATATTCATAAGTTTTGGGTTGGCCAGACCACCAAAGAATTCAGCAATTCATAATTGGCAGAAAGTTGTCGTTTTACCAGACAAAATAATTGAAAATTACTGGAGACGCGCAAGGTCATTTTTACAGGTTGCACTGCTCTAAATTTAAAGTGCATAGACTTTTAATCCCCCCCCCCATCGTTAAGCTTTCATTTTTGGGAAGCCAAACTGTGTGAAGTGGCTCTCAAACTTTGTTTATAAGTACCACTGCTCAAATTCCTGTGCAAAAAAATAAACAAATACCAAAAACATTCTCTTGTTTGGAAATATGTCAGGCACTTCCTGGTCTAACTGACATTGAATGCAAGCGGAGATGATGCTCATACTAACACAAAGAAATTAACAAATTAAATTAGTTAAGCGGGATAGTCACGTGAATGTTTTAACACCTATCCGAGAGGGTGCAACGCCTCTTTCTTGTTCTTTAAATAAAAAAATATTCTTTTACCTATAGGACGTAAAAGTCAGCTTGAAATTATTTAATATTTTCAGTGCTCTAGCCACTTATGTGTCACCTAGTCGCCTTATTCCCATTCTCGTGGCAGTACTAACCAAAAAGCGCTTTCTTTCTCAAATTTATTGCAGTCCTCAAATGGGTGGAGCCTATATTGACACCAAATGCCAAAAAAAAAGAGGAGGGGTAGAAGAAGCTTTAATGAGCAGAACTGTGCATAGAGCTTGGCCTTTTCATTCAATTTCGCTTACCCTCGACCAAGTTTTCTCTTAAGTTGTTTGTGGATCACTCGTTGGAGTTAGTAGAAATTGCTGGATAGTTTTTCTGTAGAAATTCAAGCATGGTCGCTTTGAGGTTGGTTTTTTCGTAATTTCTCTAAAGATTTTTTGTTGTTGCAAGCCAGCCATGTACACTTGCGGGAAATTGATAGTATACCAATTTAGAATGGCCATAACGGTATAATTTGGGTTTCCATCCTCAACTCAAAATGATGTTTTTCGGCTGTTTAAAGGACAGAAACGTGCTTATGAGGTGTTATTAGGGTGCGCTGGTCAAGTTAATGGCTTAAATCTAAAGATAAAAATTTCTCGGTGCTTGCCTTGGAAGACCACGGTAAACCAACTTTAAGAGTCCCCTCTTTTACTCTATTTACTCTAATTATATGTATAGTCTTTCAAAAAGCTAAAAAGTTTGCGCTGACGTTAGTTTTATCAGTGCCTTTTTAGGAAAAAAGAGTTACGTGAAAAAGGAAAATTTGATGATCATTTTCAGTTTATAATTAATTAGTTGTAGAATAGCCGAACATCAAAAACTTTGCAAGTTTAGGTGTTTATCCATGCACCAACCAAACCAAGTGGATGTCTATTTGGTGTAATTTTTTCATCTATTGCACACAGGGCTTTTCTTGATGTCTTTGGCCTCGAAGCGGCCGAAGATCCGTTTAGGGCTTCTTACACCAATCATTTGAGTATCCAATACCAATAGAAGCCACATACATTTTTGGGCATACAACTAAGCCTTAGGCCTAGGGTAATCCAGCGTAGGTTAGCCATGACCAGCTTAAAATCTGCTTTATTGATACGTGTATTGGTTCATGGGGTATTCCACACCAACATCAGCCATGAATTAGCTAAATTAGCACTGATTCTGAGCTCCTTTGCTATCTCTGACACACGCTTTCCCCAGCTATGCAAAAAATTTCCACGACTGCGCTTCTTCTACTTCCATAGTCTATTCGTTGCCTAAAATAAAAATAATCAGTTGAGCACATGCTTGAAAGAGGAGGAGTTGAGCTTCAAAATAAGACTAAGTCAACTCAGAAAAGTTGTGTTGTTTTAAATGTTGGTGATCATAATTTTTACACACCCTATAGAATAAATACGGTACCTTGCCGTTTTTGCTACGTTTTCTCTACTAAAGCTAGGCAAAAACAGTCTATAAATTAGACCTTCCAGACATAAACAACTGTAATTCCTCTATATAGGTTGTTTTAAGTTTGCGAATGTTTTGAATTGAGACAAGTTAAAAAATTCTTGACTTGTTTCTTGTTTTTATTGGCCAAATAATTGTGTGCCTCAAACTAATTGGCGAGAAGGCAAAAGGCAGTAAATCCAATTATTTTCCAGCAACCAAGTTATTTTATTATATGAGTTGTGTGAGGAGGCACACTCCAATTACTATCCCTGCTCCATTACTTGGCTAAACTTTGATATCCTCGTTCCTCCCAAAAGCAGTTTTAACTACTTCTCTGTGAGTTTTATCACTCAAAATATAGAGAAAACCTGGTATTAAGTGCGAGGAAACATTTTTTGAAAAAACGACTAAAAAATAGCTTTTTTTTTACCAAAATTCAGACATCAATATTTTACAGCAGATACCAAAAAAAAAAGAAAACAATAGAACTGAAGCAAACAATCAAAGACCCCAAAATAGCGAATACTGCTTTCGAGAAATCTAAAACAGACACAAAAATGGGGAAACCGGCATCTGAACTGATGAAAATAATCAAAGTTGTTGTCATCCACCACACCGACAAAAGACATTAATAGGACACAGTCAACCTTCGATATAAGGACATTTCTAAAAAATTGTACCCACCACTGGGTCTGATTATTGATAAATCGAGATGTCTTCTTTCAAGGCAAAATTGTTGTTGTCTAAAAACGACGGGCAAATTCAGAACACTTACAATTTTTTGCCTTAGAAACATCAATATCAAAATTGGCAAAAGATGTCAAAAATTGAGTAAAAGAATAGTCGGTTAAAAAGGACCTTCTCAAGTAAAATTACGTTCAGTTGTCTTATGTAGTTTCGGCATAGGGGCGTTTAGCCTATTTTGGGACAAATGTCCCAAAATAGGCTAAACTGCTTATCGTAACGCCAAGCTTTTGAAATTTGAATTTTATTATTGATTTTTCCATGGAGGACTCCTCAATGTGTACTAGTATCTTCCGAACTGTAATTTGAGCGATATTACGAAAAACCGAAAAATGCCTTATGAAACGATAATTAAGTCCTGTTAAATATTCTTTGAAATTCTCCAATTAGCACAGGAAATACGGTTTCAGAGCACAAAAAAATTAATAATCTATGGATTAGGATTAGGGTGATAGCTAAGGTTAGGATTGGGGCTAGTTATGAAAACACTGGTAAGATCACAGGAAAAGAATTAAAAAGCAGTCAAGAGTGATGCGGCATTTGCCGTAGCGGGTCTCCCCAATTAATTCTAATGTATTTGGAAAGTACCCATACGGCGAGATCCAACTGAGACTACCGTGATAAATAAATAAAGCATCAAGTTGACCTGGAGAAATTACTTATGCCCGAACGAAAGCAATTAGATTACATAATTTTACTTCTCTGGGCGTACAACGGCGAAACAATAACAATGGCAAAGCACAAAAGTTTTACTACCCACTCATTTCAAAAGGAGTGCTCATAGAAGGCTCAGCAAAATTTATATTGACTGAATTGCTGTTACCAGACGAAGAAATAGACGGCTTGGAAGAAAGAGCCTTCGGATCATCCAGAGGCGCCATTTGTTGCGTCATGTCGTATTGCTGGCTTAGCGCTTTTCCTAGTAGCAACTAAAATTAACGAAAACAATCCAGTTAGAAGACTACCAAAATTTACAAGAGAAAAAAGATACGCACCTGCACACCTTCAATCATGGCTAGAATTGTTCCTCCAAGCACAGCAGAACCAACCATAACTCCTGGGCCAGAGCGCACTTAAATGAGTCAAGATGTAAAAGTGCTTTCATATAACTAAAAAAACCAGCCAACAAAGCTCCAGTTGCAGCACCAGAGAAAATAGCATTGTAAGCGTCCTCCTAAAAAATTTTAACTTGAGCCACATACGGTCTTCAACCACTTTAAGAAATCAAGAAAAAGTTAACAACCGAAATCCCAACCTTTTTTCTTACGGCAACCATGCAGCAGTCGATTGTGCTAAACATGCCTCCCCAAGCAGCGAACTGAACTCCTGTTAGTGGACCGCGCATTCGAACTTCACGAATTGCACTGAGTATCTTTTGACCCTTGGCTGCGTTCCTGTATGCTCCTAAGGAATGAAAGATCGACCCACCAATTAGACCCATAGTGAAGGCACTTCCAACGTCATCTGCGATTCGGAACGGACTGAAAATGGGTTAAATATCTTAATATTTGCGCGAAGGAAGCAATATACCAAGGTTCTCGAGAGTAAGCGTCCATTTTTCACGTATTTCTTTTGATGAAAACGTAATATCTGAAAACAACACTTAATTTTATAGCTCTATAACTATTCCACATTTTTTATTACTCTGTGGCCACAGAGAGCACAATATTCTTTGATGGCCCAGGAGATTACATTTCAAAAAGTCCGACAATAAATCTAAAGAGGAAAGGAAAGGAAGGTCTCAAAAGGAAGGTCCCGAGAAGAGGTTTTATCGAGAAATATTCTTTGATAATTTGGCACTCGAAGCCTGGTAATTTGGGGTACCGGCTTATCGAGGGTTGACTGCATTTGAATTCCTCTTAGCACAAAAATAAAATTGTGTATGGCGCTGAGAAAAAAAGGCGGAGCTGTGGCAATGCCACATCGTCCAGAAAGGTGCATATGGCACCGCCCGTGAAGTTGAGCGTGATTTTTGTTCTCCTAGGTTGTTGTCATGTCGTTTGCCCGATTTTTTATTTTTTTAGCATTTATCAAAAATATAGTACTGTAAAGTTAGTATTTCTGGCTTCTGAATTCTGTATTTCCCAAAAAATTTTGATTCGTACAAAAGCATTTTGAAAAGACGAATCTTGCTCCTTGCATCATGTATGGTAAATGGCCAGTGTGAGATGGTTAATTTCAGGTGGTTTTTTCTACGCCCTCGGATGGGGTGTAGGGGCCGCTCTGTAGGAAAAGAGAAGATCTTAAAATACTTTCTCTTAAAAGGACATGCCGCATAAAGAAGCTCTGGTATGCATGCTATTTTTATGGATCTAGAGCTTGTTCTCGAGTGATTTATGTCTCAGGTATGTGTGTGAGCGCATTTCCACTACAAGCCCCCCGAGCCTCGTAAGGGGACGAATGGGGCTTCAGAGTTAAAGATATGCGCACAGACTTACCTGTGAGATGAATCCAAGCAATTCTCTTGATCAAAAAATGCATTTAGGGCAGGGTGTCGATCCGTACTTATTTATCAGAAATGTACTTATTTTAAAGCATCAAACTTATTTGTACTGATTTCCAAGCAGAAGTACTTAAAACGAAAAGTTTTCCTCGACTCTTACTCGACAGTCCTGGAATAGATTTCCAAGTGGTTTCATGTAGAGTTGCTGCCGTCAAACATATCGTGGATTATACTCTCTGTGCTACAAGTCAGCTACACAAGAGTTCATGTTTTGACCACCCAGCTTTTTTCGGAACGAAGGATTCTTTGTTTAATAAGGTATGTTCTTCGATCTGCATTCTTTACAGATCCCAATGTTAGTTTTAGGTGTCGGCACTCAATTTGATTCTTCAACAGATTCCGCCAAAGGTCTTCATGGCGATAGGAGCAGAGGAAAAGTGGTTGAAAATTCTCGAGGAAAATGACTCTATGCCAATCATCTATCGACTAGGCAGTGCAATCCTATCAATTTTGGTTTCAAATGCTTTTATCAAGCTTGTTATCTCGCTTTGCTCGACCCAATAAACAAATGAAAGAAACGTGCTTTAAAGCGTTAAATTTATGGTCTAAAGGAGGCAAGTCTCTGCGCGCATCTCTAACCCTTCAAGCCTCTTCCGGAGCCATCTCAAAATTAGCTTACCTTAAGGGATCAAGCAGGGCTGCAGTATTACAACCTTCAGTATTCTTCGCATCCTTTTTGACGAGTTCGCATGCTTTTTAAAATTGAAAAATGCCTTTAAAATGATCCTTTTCCTCTAGAAACCCTTCTTTAGAATTCTCTAATTATTACAAGAAAAAGGTTTTGAAGGCTTGGAAGTCGGAAAAAAGAATTTGCACCAAGTGAACACCCACTTGATTCAGTTGATGTATGGATAAACACCTAAACTTGTAAAGGTTTCTTGCAAGGCAAACCAATATATCAGTGAAACCTGGCATCATAATGTAAACAATCTAATTTCGTAAACAATTCTATCTCACTTTGGTCACGTACATCCCGAAAATCATCATTACCCAGGGTTTCCATCAAAAACTTTAAAAAATAGGTAGATTTTGACCGAAAAATAAGTAGATTAACACTGGTCACAGAATTTCAAAATAGTTCACCTTCCTGACCGATTCATTACCAACAAACCAATGATGACATTTTTGGAATCTTTATTAATGAAACAAAACAATGTAAAACGACCTAGATATATTTTTTTTCATCGGATGACACACAGTCGGTAGATTGAAATGAGTGATGATAGCGAACGATGTGAAAAGCCCAAGCACTTTCGGCAGCAGCAGTTTTGTCGTCCATGGCAGTTTGAGAGGAGAGGCTCGACAAAAAAAGCACTGCCTTCTGCTGCAAAATTGTATCCGAAATTCGGAGCTTGTTCGATTGGCGCTCCTTTACCCAGGCTGCGAGTTGAACATCGATATCCTTAAATGTGTTGAAAAGTTTGCGTTTTCGGTGTTTTCTCAAAAAAAAAAGGGGGGGGGGAGTGGCTTATTAGAGCGGGATAGATTAAAGCGGGATAGATTAAGAGAAAATACGATATCACTTTTGTAAAAACTACCACCTTAAAAAAGCTTTTTGCGAAAGTATTATTTGAACATTTGCCAAAAATATATTTGCAAAATCAACACGTTGCGAGATTAACAGATTTCGAAATTTTAAATTACGAACTGTGACACAATTGAAAATAGCTCTGCCAAGCCTACTTATTTCTTTCATGTTCATAAAAAACAAAATTTTTTCGCTTGATCAGTTACCGAGTTTGGAATACATTCTTCCTTTATGTGCCCTCCAAAGCATAAAAAAAGGGTTGAGTGGTTGCTAAAAACAAGCTAAACAAACAGCACACAACATTAAATCCCGACATGATTTAGCAATAACTGTGAGGGATGAATCCACAGTTAATAGAAATGTTACCATTAATTTTAGGCATTGGAATTAAGTTTTTACTTTTTCAGACGGCTGCGTGCCAACTTTTTCGGCCAAATGAGGCGACTAATGTCTATGGGCAGCCAAGTGCATTCTTCTGGATCTTTGGACAATACCCCCTTATCAATGGCTTTTTCCATTAGTTCCTCGTCCGGGAACAAAACCTTGAGTGGAGTCAGTCCCAGAGAAGTAGAGTCAACTGGCAACTCTCGCACGTTCTTTCTGTGGAGCGCACCTGGCAAGCAAATTATGGACCATAAAGTTGACCAAGAATTCGACTATTTGACCACACCAGATTCAAGTCAAAGTGTTAATTTTGATGACGCCGTATATTGGCCGTTTATTGATGAGGAGGTGAATGAAAATGCTATTTGAGAAGCACTTAAGAGCTATTTACTTTCTCGTTAAAATTGGATAAGTGTCGGATGGGTGGTCGAACGGATTACAAGTTTTTTTTGTGCATGGATAAACACCTAAATTTGCAAGGTTCCTTGCAAAACATCAAAAAAGGGAAAATAAAATTTAAAAACCATGACCACCCATCGTATTAACGATAATTCGGCACACCCCGACATTTGAACAAATTATTCTGAAAACAATAAATTCTGAAACAAACTGATTCTAGAGCAAATTGTCTTGAAACAAATTGTTTTTAAAAACAATTGTTTGAAAATAAACAATTCTGGAAATAATTGGTTGTGTATTCAGTTTTTTGTCACTATTGTGCTTTGCAACTATTTGACTTTGTTTGAAGTTATCCGACTCCAAAGCACGCCGATGAAGCTGAAAACCGCTGAATAATAAGTGCATGGATAACTGTGATATAAATGTAAAAACATGCTATTTCAAAATCCTGTTCACTAAAAACCAATTTTTTCAAAAGCAATTTGTTTCAAGACAATTTGGTCTGGAATCAATTTGTTCCAATGTCGGGGTGTGCCGATAATTCTACCTTCGGAATTCCAAAGGACATTTTGCCTACTGCAGAGTTTTACATAAAAATATTGCAAAAATGAGCACTTCTACTCAAAAGTTTCGAATTTTTTCACATAATGTCCTCCTAGGCTGCACCAAATCTCGTTTTTTCAAATTCGAATTATAGTCAAGTCGGATAATGGAAAATTGGCACAATGCCACCACTTGCACAAAAGCATTTTGATTTTGGCGCTACTCGGTTATACCCACTGTTTTCGAGAAATACACCTACAGTTAAACAACCGAACCAAGTGGATATCCACTTGGTGTAATTTTTTTTTCTTATTTTAAGCTTCTATTGATACAATTCTATCAATACAATCCCTTTTTAATGACTAACTAGGGTATTCTGAAGAAGATTTGACAGGAATGAATTAACGTTTTATAAGGTATTTTTTGACTTTTCGAAAAATTGAGAAATACTCTACAAAACGGTAATTAACCCTTGTTAAAAATTCTCTAGAAAACCCAAATTAGTACAGGAAAAGGGTTTTCAGAGCTCAAAAATAAGAAAGAAATTCACACCAAGTGGACATTTACTTGGTGGCTATGATTATATCTCAGCAACCAAGCCTTTTTTTGAAATGCTGTATTCAGATTTGGATTCCCGAGGTCTTTTTGCCCACTGGAGTGGCCTCAGAATAAAAAAATCCTCTCAAAAATGAGTACTGTAAATGAGTACTATAAATGAGCGCATGCAAATTTTTGTGGCGTGACAAAGTGACCGCGTAACAGATGTTCCTCGTAACAAATTTTAGCGTAAATTATGGTGTACAGCCGTTGTGCTAATGTTAGAGATGCGGTTCAATTATGCAATATATACAGTTGCGCACAATTGATTGGCGTCAACACATGTATTTTTCTATTTCATTATTTTTGTACGTAAATCTTAAAAGTTTTTAAAAAACGTAATATACAGTTTTGTAGAGCTTTTCAAGGGCTACAACACTGTCATTACACCTTTCCCGAAAAAATATTTTTTTTGGTTTGTTTTGGACAACCTTTACGGGCGTTGCATTTTTTTGCCCGACAATTGATTGGCGTCAGAAATTGTTTGCCACTTTTTTTGTAGTCTATGGTAAAATTTTGCAGAACAGACCGAAGAATTGCAAGTAAGTCAAAGGAGAATCCAAAGCGACAGCACCACAAATTCGAGAGGAGCTTGGTTTGGACAACATTAGCACCAAAACAGTTCAGCGTCGTCTTGTTGAGGTTTGTATTAAAGCGTGAGATCTTTTTTGCAACTTTTTCTTTATTTAGGTTGGTCTTTTTGGTCATCGTCCAGCAGAGAAGCCATGGATTTCACCAAAGAATGTGAAGGAAAGGCTGAAGTTTGCGAAAGAACATTTGGACTGGACTGTGGAAGACTGGAAAAATGTGCTATGGTCCGACGAAAGCAAGTTCAATATGCTTGGCAATGATGGGAAAGGATATGTGCGTCGTCCGGTCAACAAAAGATTCGATCCGAAGTACACAAAGAGCACCGTGAAGTTTGGGGCAGGAAGCATCATGGTTTGGGGCTGCTTTTCTTTTGATGGACTTGGACCTCTGCGGGTTTTAACTCTTTTGGTGCTAATGTTGTCCAAACCAAACTCCTCTCGAATTTGTGGTGCTGTCGCTTTGGATTCTCCTTTGACTTCCTTGCAATTCTTCGGTCTGTTCTGCAAAATTTTACCATATAAAACAAAAAACATTTAGCAAATAAACCTAATATCAGTTGATCTCGGTTTTCCTTCTATTTTCAGTAGCTTCGGATGCTTAGCTCGCTTGTAAATCTTCGAACACCATCCTTTGACATCTGTACATGCTTAGTAATTTGTTCGAAAGTCCATTCCTCATCCGTATCACAAAGACGCACAATAAGCTTCTCAATTCTTTCGTCACAGCGTTTTGCAGGCATTAGGAAATCTAAACAAAAACAAAAAGTTGCCAATAGACTACAAAAACTACAAAAAAAGTGGCAAACAATTTCTGACGCCAATCAATTGTCGGGCAAAAAAATGCAACGCCCGTAAAGGTTGTCCAAAACAAACCAAAAAAAATATTTTTTCGGGAAAGGTGTAATGACAGTATTGTAGCCCTTGAAAAGCTCTACAAAACTGTATATTACGTTTTTCAAAAACTTTTAAGGTTTACGTACAAAAATAATGAAATAGAAAAATACATGTGTTGACGCCAATCAATTGTCCGCAACTGTATTTCTTTATTTTTAATTAAAGTAGAAAAGCTTTTATTTATACAAATAAAAAGTTTACTTTGCTGGTTTTATGTTTTTGCTTGTTCAGCCATTTTTTACGTAATCTGAATATTTCAAAGAACCATACTTGTTCCCGACACTAGCATTGGACCAAACTTGAATTTGCGTGTCTTTGGTCTACCAATTATATCTTTTGCAGTACTTCTAAATTTTGGACAACACAAAAGAGCATATTGATGGATGAAAGCAGGCACATTTAAAATTGAGCGAATTCCATTGTCTTTAACAAATATAATCTTTTAACATCTAATTATATAAATTGTGTTGATTGCAGACACTTTTTCCTCACAAATTATTGTCTTTTAGAAAAGTTTATTGTTTACTCCGTCTAATTTTTAAAGTTGATTATAACAGGTTTCTATTAACAATCTTTTCTAAATTTTCTCGTCTTGTAGCTTTAGATGTGCTCTTTCCAATGAGGTGTTAAATGACTTCATGATGTGGAAAAAGTTGAGCAAGAAGATATTTGAATAAAGCAAAGATCAATTCTCTCCAAAGACCTTTTTCCCCAGCTTTTGTGTGCAACATTCAGTCAGTTGATACTTCATTGGAAAGAGTAAATCCAGGGCTACAAGATGAAAAACGATAGAAAAAAATATGGAAAACAGCTGAGATAATCAAGTTTAAAAGTTTTGACCGGGGATTTTGATTTGAGCTTTGGTTTTTGTAAAAAAGTGAAGATGTAGATATATAAACCATATTTATACTATAAACCATATTTATACTATAAACCATATTTATACTCTCTATCTACAAAAGAATGAAGAAAAAAATTAGTAAAGCCAATATCGGTATTTACATGAAATTGCGTCTTTCACAGGTCAATATTGGCACTTTCACAAGAGTCCCGCATTTATCTTCGAAGTGGAGGAGAAGAGGCTGGAGGCCCAAGGGCAGTATTGTCCAGACTGAATATGTTGATATGTTTGCTAAGAGTGGAGTTTGGAGAGCAAATAGGTTGCTGTATAGGCAATAACTTGGAACATAGAGACAGAAGTGTAGAGTTTTTGGCGCTCTCACACCCACATTTACGCTCATGTCTTTGCTCTGGGCAACAGTCAATGTGGGCCAAATGGCCGCATCTGGAAGCAAAAAGTTGGGCCGGAATGCCGTTTACCACATATTCCAAAATCAAGTTTTGACACCTCTTCGGACGCTTTAGGCAAAAAAGACACACAATTTTTTTTGCCCACCGGAAAGACTTTTCAAAAAATCGTTTCGCGCCAATTCAAATCTCAAAGAATACATTTTCACAGAAAGACATCAAGCAGACTCTTGCCGGTAATGAATGTTTTTGAGCCAAATTTAAAGGCCGAGTAAAAAAACTGAAAATACAGCTTTTGCAAGTTTCCGCTTAACCCAGAAAATATGCTGGAATTAGCGCGCAATGTTAGAAAACGTCTACGCACCGACCTATTACGAAAGTCTTTCCGGGTAGAATAAACATGTTTACTGTAACTTTCAAAACTTATATTGCTAAATTCCGCTGCTGTCGGTCACGAAACTCGACGCCCATCTTCTGGGAGTCATTTTTTATTTGTTGTTTGACGAAAAATAGTCGAAAGACCAGCAGTATTTGTTTTTCACGAGATTCTTTGAGAAGTATTAGCAATTTGGAAATTTTCAACAGAAGAAATTAGAAGATTTCTTACTCAAAAATTAGAAAAGACTTGGAGATCCGCTGAAAGCAAACCACACACACGTCACTCCCCACTTCCGGTGCAAAAAGCTTGTGGGTGGAGTGCTCCAGACTGGAAAATCGTTGAATGGTTTCCAGATGCATACACTCCACTGTTTTTTGGTAGAGGAGGTGATCCACTTGGCAGGAAAGAAGCATCTTTCTAAACAATCTTCAAGTAAAACTTTATACAGTTACCGTATATATTCTCGCTTTTTTTGTTCTAGATCTGGCTCGTTTTCAGCGTATGAGAATTGCTAAGAAATGTTTTAAACCTCTTGTTGAAAAAATTGGAAAAAGTTTTATGGAGCGGGTATTGTTCGCTGGAATCAATTACTGAAATACTATTTTAAATATCATTAAAACACCGTATTTACTCTATTAAGCGGGCATGCCCGCTTAATTTTCGACCTTTTCTCTTATAGGTTAAAAATTAGCCTTAATCACCGCCCTCCCCCCCCCCCCCCCCCCCCCCCAC
>BBSZ01004619.1:0-15354 GCA_000981365.1 Subanguina moxae | reverse complement strand
ATCTTGATTAAGTTAGTAGGTAAACAGCACCATGTTTTAGTTACTGGAGCTGCGCAAAGAAGAGTCTTGAAATGCATTTATGGTCAAGAGTATTGCTCGGATTCATCTCGAAGGTAAGTCTGTGCGCGCATCTCTAACCCTTCAAGCCTCCTACGCCCCCTCCGGGGGCGTAGGGGGCTTGAAGGCTTGGGGTTGAGATGCGCACACACACATACCTGAGACATAAATCACTCGAAAATGACTCTGGGTGCATAAAACGTGTATGCATACCAGAGTTTCTCTATGCAGTAGGCCCCAGTTAACAAAACCATGTTCAAGATCTTTTTTTTTTGATTGAGCCCTCCTTAGAAAGTGGCCCCTTACTTGTCCCATAAATAAAATTTGGGGGTGGCGAGTTGGGATGGTGGCGAGTCGGGGGTGGCGAGTTGGGATGGTGGCGAGTTGGGGGTGGCGAGTTGGGTTTTTACCCTTTCATCAGGTCGGGTGTTTTTTCTGACCAGTAAAACCCGAAGAATAATTTTGTTTTATTCCGCAAAAGTTGGCCTAAAAAGGGCTTTTTGCTCTGAAATGCAGCCTTTTTAGTTCAGAAAAAAATGTAGCCGCTGTAGAATATTAAACCGAGCCTGTAAATCTTGTAATTTTTTAGAGTTAAATGCTACAAGGAGCTTATCTGAGAGCGGATGTTGTTCGTGCAAAAGCAGAAAAATCAAATTGTGTCGTCGAAGGCAAGCTTACACTCAAATAATGCCATATTATTTTACCAGGGCTTTTTCTTTCAGATGTAAAATTTCATGCAACCAACAAGAGTGGAAAGCTTAGTACTAAGTTCGATGCTCTTGTCAAAGAAATCTCTGAGCTTTATAATAGCCACAATCTTGGGGAATTAATCCAAAACTCGCATCTCTGTGCACACCATATGAAAGTTTGTTTAAAAATTGGGAATTTTGGTTTCCTAAGCACGTTTGTATGCCATAAATTTCTTTTTAGCATGTAGGACTGTTCGATGAATGCATGCCGACTATTACAACTTCGGAGAAAGGGAAGAATTCGTACACAGTTGATTTTTTAGTCAAAGAACCAAGACCTCTCAAAGGTGGAATAAAGTTGGAGATGACAATGGCTGGAAACCCTTGCGGCAGTTTAGCACTGGGAAAAGATGTTTGTATTTTTGGTTATTGTTATACCCACGAATTTTCGCAAAAAAAATTAGAGCATATTCGGAAGAGGTGAATCAGCGGATTTGTCTTTCACTAAAGCGATGACTGGACACAATTTCAACTTCACTGCTGCAAAACCTTTTCTCGGATGGCAAAAGTACTCAAATGTGATTGGATCTGCGTTTAGGACCTTGGAGAATATTCCCTGGAACAGCTCACATCTGACAGAAAATGGGTTTGCTCTTCGATACAATGGTCAACTTTTCTCGAAAAAGCTTATGCATTCCTTGTGCTTTTATTTTGTAAGTGTTTTTTTTCGTAAATTTTTCCTTCAAATTTAATATCGTTTAGGGCTGGAGGCGCTTTGACCCTCTTGTAGATGCACCTATTCAGGTTCGGGAACATGCTGGTAGGCTTCTCAGCGTCTTTTATTCACCCAAGAATTTTAATAGTTGCCATATTTTAGGTCATACGACAAAGATTTCGCTTGAAAATACTATTTCGAGGGATTCCAGAAATCGGCCTATTTTAGGTAATCTTTCAAGTTGGTAATAGCGCATAAATAGCCCTCTTAATGACTAAAATTAATGGGGATTTATCTAAATGCTATTAAACAAAAAATTAGCGCATGACTTTTAAATAGCATTGGGTCCTTTTTTCGGAACTAGGTAGATTACCCTACAGTAAAGTACCCTAAAGGTAAATTTCTGTAAGGTATGGTTCTACATGTTTTTGGAACTGTAATTATGTCTGCAGGATGTATTACTTATGCACCAACTGCAACTGTGATTAATAGTTTATGTGACGCTTTGAATCAAGTGGCCGTTTTCTTGGTGGTTTTCTAGTCAGTGTTTTCTTTTTTCCATGTGTATTAAATTGAAAAAAAAATATTTTTACTTGACTTATTTGCAGAGGACGGCTGTTAGTTTTAAGATGGGTTATTTGTGTGTAAGAACCGTATAATTTTGTTATTTTCATTCAACCATAAATGTGCTTGCAGCTTCCTCTGGTGCGTTTTTTAAATGGTCTCAAGAATATGCAGGTAAGCATTTTGTTATTACGAATTGCGTATTTTGCTTTGGCAACTTAAACAATGAATTTCGATTTCAGGACTTTTGGGCGATTCTGCCTTCATAAAAAATCAATTGGATGTCCAAGTAATCTTAAGTCAGATTTGTTTTGAATCTTCTTGTTTCTTTATTGCAGGCTGCGGCTCCGCTTTTCTTTGGTGCTTTTGTCGGTACCTCGTTACGCATGGCAGTTTTGCAGGGCTTGGGTGGTAGGAGTATTCACTTACTGGATAGAGTCTACTTGGGAGGTAATTTATTGTTATATCAATGTATAATACGTCATTTATAAAGTTTAGGGCCACATGATGTTCGCGGCTTTGACTTGAATTCGCTTGGTACACGTGCAGGATCTTGCAGCCTCGGTGGAGCATCTTCATTTGCTGCAGCAATACATGTCTATACTCCTCTGATCCCTGCAAATATGGTAGTATAGTTTAAATTGAAAAATAACTGTTTTTAACCTTTTTTAAGCTCTACGCCCATGGCTTTGTCACGGCAGGAAACGTTTGCTCGGTATTAGTGTAGAGTCTTAACACATGCCTGGAGCTGCGTTGATTGTTTTTAGGTTCGCGCGCGAAATTGGCTCAGAGATATTGCTGAAATGCCTCGGGTAATATTTAATGTTCAGTTTTCAGGATGGCCCATAAAACCACGCCTTGCAAATTATACTTTTCCGCATCTAAATTTTTCTGGGCCATAATCCAGTGGAGTTGATGTTACCATATGATAATTTTTATTTAACATAGCTACATGTGATGCAGCGCATCTTCGCCATTAACTAGTACAAAGCTTTCAAAATCACACCAAAGATCTAAATATAATTTTAACCGCTTTTTACTTTTGAATCATCGTCGTACATACATATGCTGGTGATTTACAGGACGTAATATCTTGTTAAAAAGCTTTAGAGTTTTTGCTCTCAAGAACATTGAAAATTATAACTAAGCACACGAAACAACAAATAGAACTTGCGAGATATGGTTTTTGGGCCACTCTGTGGTTCTATAATGCTTTTCGATTTCCTAGCTTTTCAGGTTTCCTCGGGAATTGGACTGACTTTTGTGTATATGAATGCGCTTCGCTTGGAGGTAAAATATCATTGTAGAAATGATTAATGACGTTTCAGACCAGTTGTTTTTAGCTCAACTACGTCCATCCTTTGCGTTACGTTCCTGGTGACATGTTTTCTGCTTCTCGAGTGCAGTTTGGAGTGGGCGTAAACTTCTTATGATGGCATGATAGTGCCTCAAAATTAGGAAACACTTCGTTAGCGCTGAGTTTAACAATTTATGTGAATAATGTGGTGTGTGTTTGTTATTTTTTGCCGTTGAATGTCCACAATAAAGCGAGAAGAAGATTGTGAATTGAGTCTTTGCTTTTTTCCTGTTTTTCGTAGCACATACTGCTTCCATTCTAAAGTCATTTCTTAGCTAGTGTCTTTAATCTATAAGTCAGATGTCGAAACGCACACTAAACTTTGTTACTGGAAATAAAAACAAATTAAAGGAAGTTCAGGTGAATCGGTCACGTTAGAACATTCTCGGAATCCTTAATTTTTAGGCTTTTTTGGGGAACGCTTTTGACGTAATTTGTTTCTGTTCGCTTCGGACTATCATTGATTTGTATTTTTTCTTAGGTGGTAAATATTGATTTGGAATTAGATGAAATTCAAGGCAATCCGGAGGCTATTACCAAAAAGAAATGCTATGAAGCCGTTAGTAAAATTACTTGCCTAATTGTCTAAACGAACAGTAGTTGTCATTTTAATTTTCAAAGGCTCGATTGACTAATAATGCTGTTCTCGTCGAGGATACTTGTCTGTGCTTCAATGCTTTAGGAGGCTTGCCAGGACCTTATATTAAGTATTTTCTTTCCAACTTGAAACCGGATGGTTTATACAAGGTACTCGCATGCGTATACATTATTTATATTCTATAAGAAAACTATATCCTCTTTCAGCTTCTGGATGGTTTCGAAGACAAGTCAGCTTATGCGCTTTGCACAGTAAACTGATCATTTTTAGTTGTTGATTGTAAAACAACCCTGTTTTTAGTTTGGATATTGTGAAGGGGTTGACAATCCTGTGCACATAATCCAGGGTATGGATCAAAGTTTTAGTCTTTAAATAACAACAAAAATCAATATCATTTTTAGGCAAAGTGGAAGGAAGCATCGTGAGACCCCGTGGCCTTCATAACTTTGGTTGGGATCCATGTTTTGAACCCAGTAATTTCAGCCAAACATTTGCTGAAATGTCTACCGAAATGAAAAATTCCATTTCACATAGGTGCGAATTCATAAAGGGCATGTTGTTTCAAAATCAAAATTCTTGTATCAAAAGTTGTTTTTAGTTGTGTAGGTTTGCTGTAGTGATAAAGTGTTTAATTAGGACGTTTTTCGGGTTCTATTTTGGATGTGTCTAGCGGCAAAATTTTTGGGAGGAACCACAGCTTTAAAATTTCTTAAATTTTATATTGCTTAGATGGTGGAGACAGACTAACAGTTCTCTGGTTATACAAAAAATGAGAGGTATAAGCCACTTCAAAAAAATTATCAAAAAGTTCACTCTTTCTGTACAACTTTTGATACAAAAGTTTCGAATTTGAAACTTCTTCTGGGGCCAATTTTAGTCACTTCCCATTTCCCATTCCCATAATAATAGAAATGAGAAGTGATTGAAATTGGCCTCTGCTGTGTTCATTAAAACTTATCAATAACTTCCAGAGGCCTTGCACTCCAGCAACTGAAAGTATTTTTTGAGAAATAGATTTTTTTTATTGCACAACAAAAAATATGCTTTGGTCTCTTTTGTTGATTATGAATAAATTTTTAAGATGAAAAGTCAAATGAAAGGACTTTCTGTATTTTGTTGGTTTTCTTAAAAACAGTGTTGCTGAAAACGCATAAATAAAGACTTTAATTTTTAAAGCCAAGGAAATAAATTTGTGCAAAAAATGCTTCTAGCATTAATCACGACACAATTACACGCGACAATTTTTTTTTGTCTTTATTGAAATAACGTCTACACCCAACAAACAAAAAAAGTGGTCAACAATACAACAAATATTTCTGCAGCCGGAATTGTTTCAGCTATCAACATCACAGCAGCCCTTTCTAGTAACCTTCCTGGCAGCAGTGTTTAGCTGAAAAAGGTGACAATAATGTGAAATAGCCATAAAAAATTGCTCACATTGCGTCAGCACATTCATCAGTCTGGTGTAATCCTTGGGATTAACACACGTCAAAAAAATCGGCTTTTGCAATTTCCCACCATGCTAAAAAAAATCCATAATGATCCCTGATGTAATTTAATGCCAAAGAGAACCTGACCATGAGATTAATGAAGCGAACCGTAAGCTTGCTGATAATTTGAAAACGAAAACCAGAATCAAGAACGTAGAGTTTGGTCAAGGCGCTGTTAGCTGAGTCAGTCACTTGTAACTCGTATACACTATTGTTTCTGGAGAACTAAAATTGAATAAATACTTGCGCTTTCATAAATTAACAAGCAACCTACCTTGGCAGCGCAAACCTTGTGTTTCTTGCGAGGATCCTGTAGCACTTTCAACTCCATTTCGTCCAGAAGCTGCGAAGAAGTTTGTTCGGGAATGCTGCCAACTCCCTGCAAATGGCTCGAGTCGACGGCCAGCCGTGACTGCGAATTAATGAATTTGATGAGGAGCTCATTGTGTTTGATGCATCTGAAGATGTTTCTGTTGAGCTCTTCCATTTCTTGAAGTCCATGCTGTAAATTTGAGATCATTGTTTCCGAAGAAGCCTAAATAGCAACTGTAGCCACGAGAAACTAGAATTTGCTTACTGAAACATTGTTGGTCTGATCCTGAATGTCAGAGAGAGCAGAAGCAAAAGAAAGGTCCGAATCCAGATCCTAAAAATAAATTAATTGAGTGCATGTTTAGCGGCGTTGTCAGCATGGAAAAACTTTAATGCTTCTTTTTAAACGCACAAAGCAAAAACTTACATCACTAGAGCTTACATTGACAACCTCATCCGCGCGCGGTTTATCCTTTTGAAATAGCTTTTGCAAGTATTCATCTTGAAGTTCTTTGACCTTAGGACTAATGTAGTTTTCGCGCTTGGTTTCGCAATTTTGAGACATGACCGAAAAAGCAAAAGTAAGACGCCACTATATAAATCTTCACACGTTCATGTGTAAAAAGAGGTTTGGAGTCTGAAAGTGAAAAAAAAAATACACCAAGTGGGCGTCTACTTGATTTAGCTAATTTGTGGCTAATATTGGTGTAAGGTAGCCCGTGAACCACTAAAGCTAAATGAAGCAAGGTGTACGCTGGTTCACGCGCTTCATATGAAATTTTGCGATTCGCTATAAGTGCGCCGCGTGACTTTGGTACTGCGATCCTTCAATTCATTTTTTAATCAGTTACCTTCTTACTGGAGAATGGCCTAGCCAGGTTTGAAACTTGTTGTCCATTAGCAACTTGTTTTTTTGGTTTCACATTAAGTTGTTCATTTCCTGCCAACTTATCATAGACCTTAAAACAACTGAGGTTATTTTGACAGGAATTTGTAATCCTGTGTTCGCTCAAAAACGCCCAAATGGTGTTTTATTAGTGCTTGCTTAATAACTAAAACGTGATTTTAGTTATTAATATACAATAGAGATAGGATGAACAAATTGGAAGAGAGACTCATCAAAATTACTAATAAAATAAAATAAAAATTTTGCCGATAAAATACCGTATACAGTCAAACGTGGATAAGCCGACACCCCTAAATTCAAAAAAATGTGTTTGTGGCATTGTGTTTTTGACCTATGCTCTGCTAGTGTCTTTTGGGCATCTTGTATATCAAAATTTAGCTTAGATTCTAGGCTACGTTTTGGTATATAACATGCCCAGAAGACACCAGCAAAACATAGGTCAAAAACACAATGCCACAAACACACTCTTTTGAATTTAGGGGTGTCGGCTTATCCAGGTTTGACTTCTCTATTAGAACCACACACCGACTGTGGTGACGAGAGAGTGGGGAGGATTAATAGAGGTTATATGGTAAGCAAATGACAACCACCAACCAAAGGTAGAAGTGAAAAAGTCGTCCTTTTTTCTAAGTTTTTAACTTTTTAACTTCCAAAACATGCGATAACTGGTATAAGGATAGTGGTATTAAAAATATGGGTGAAAAATTTTGCTTGTCTGTTAAATAAAAAGTCGATTATGGGGAGGCGACCGGGCTTTATGTCTCTAGCGCTGATATAACACCAGTTTTGGAATCATAATCCAATTTCAGAGAGTGAACACTGGATCAAGGGCTTAAGCCGTTTCTTTTTTATAGTCTAAGTTCTTAATCAACTTACAGAAGCCAATAGTTTGCAGACAATATCCATTTGATTACTTCTTTGTGACACTTCCATCAACCTCTCTTCTGCAGCTCTATAGCATTTCGCGTTATATAACCTTTTGGCTGTAAATATGCTTTTTGAAGGAGAATTGAATATTTTCGGCACAAATTTACCCAAAAACACATTAGCCAAGTCCGACAGTTCATCATCTAGAACCACAGAAGTGGTTTTGTTTTGTGGGAATAGAGGCACCGTCTGCAAATTGCTTTTTCTTGAGCTCGACATCTTTCCATCTGTGGCTGATAGCACAGCGTTGGCATATCTTTCTGCTAGCTCCATGTAAATTTTCTGGCCGTTCACATCCGTTAATTCATTCGCCACTGACTAAAAATAAAAGTTAGTCTTGTTTATCGACCCAAAGTGTTGAATAACCTCAAGATATGTCATGGTTTGGGCTAAATTCACTTTGTCGGATGCGACTGTAACTTGCAATCTGATCTGCTCCAGGCAATTTGTCAGGCTAATTACTTGGTACAATTCAAGTCTAAAGAGCCAATAATGAATTAAAGGCTATATTTTTTGGTCAAAAAAGTGGAAATGAAGAATTTTTGCTGCAATTTAATCAAAAACTCGGCCCTATCCCTCAATGGGGGGGGGGATTTTGCCTCAGCCCCCTGTTGGTCTTTTTCTTCTTTAGTAGATATTCTTAAATCTTCTTAAAAATCTTCAGAAATTATTTTTTTACCAAAATTGGACTTTTGCTTTGCTGCTCCCCCAAGGTAAACAAGCTTATATTAGGGAATTCTACCATGGTTTGTGTTGTAACGAAAAAGTGGATAGCCAAACCACTGAGCCATGCATGCTACTTATAACGCATATAACACCGTTTGTTATATGAGATGTTATACGAGACGGCATATAACAGTTTGGTTACTGGAGCTAGGCAAAAAGAGTCTTTAGATGCATTTATGGTCAAGAGTATCGCTCGGATTCATCTCGCAGGTAGGTCTGTGTGTGCATCTCTAACCCTCCAAGCCTCCTACACCGTTGTGGGGTTGAGATGCGCGCACACACACATACCTGAGACATAAATCACTCAAAAGTGACTATGGAGGCATAAAACATCTATGCATACCAGAGCTTCTTTATGCGGTGGGCCCCAGTTGACAAAACTATGTTCAATTTCATAATTGGAGCAAGATATTCAACGAAGGTGAAACAGCTGGAGAACAATTTACAAAAAAAAAAAAATAAGAAACAACGGGGGGACCAAGGCAAAAACCCCCCCCCCCCATTGAGAGATAGGGTTACTTGGGTTATTTTTTGATAGGTTTCCTTTTAATGTTATTTTGGAAAGATACCCTATTGGAGAGTTTAGCTTAAGTGTTTAACTTTTGTTTAGCTCAAGATTAATTTGACCCTGGTGGGTATTGTTTGGCTCAGGAAGTATATAGTTGGTTACTTAAGGGTAAAAGTATAGTCCAGTCACTTACTGTTGACCACTACACATCGCGACCATATTCTTCCAAGCATTTGTTTGATGTGAAGTAGGTTTTGAAGTGATCGTCCAAGGAAATACAATATCACTGGTTTTGGATGACAAAGCTACTGCTTTAGAAACACGGAACAGGTACACCTTTAAAATTCACAGTTGAAAATTTCGCTACTGCTGTATTATACCTCTTCCCAAATAATATACGTCCCCCCACCCAACTACTTGGGTTTTTAGATACATTGACCATGTAAGAAGCATTTTTCCACCATTTTTAAGGGATTAAAGGTTGTATAGGGAGGGGAAGGGACAAGTAAGGGAGCCACTTTCTAAGAAGGGCCCACTCTGTAGGTAAAGAGAAGATCTTGAACATGGATTTGTCAACTGGGCTCTACCGCATGAGGAAGCTCTGGTATGCATGCTGTTTTTATGCATCCACAGCTGCTTCTCCAATGATTTATGTCTCAGGTATGCTTGTGTGCGCATCTTAACACTCAAGAGAGTTAGAGATGCGCGCACAGACTTACCTGTGAGATCAATCCGAGCAAGATTGTGGAGAAATAAATGCATTTCAGGCCTTTTTATGCCATAGTCCAGTGAGAGAAACATGGCAAAAGGGCAAAAGAAGGGCGAGAAAGTTGCATAAGTGGGTTGCAGAAAAAACTGCGTTAACCGCAAAAAAAAAACCGGACCAAAGCGACTCGCTCTACCATTTTTAGGGCACTAAAAGAGGCCAAGAGTCAGCAGAGCCAAAATTTTGTATCCAACAAACCGCAAACCTTAAAGTCCATTAACGACATATTTTCCGGACAGCAAGGCATATCAAGACTTTCGGGGAATCCCACAAGTTGTTTGCTTAATTTTTCGTTGAGAAAGGGATCTAAAAATTGGTTACGAGCGATCAACATAATCAAAAGAGCCATTGATGTAATAAAACTACAATGCTCAAATTCAGAAATTTCTTCTTGGTTCAAGATCCAAATGAGTCGACGGAAGAAGTGGTTGTGGTGAAGGGATGAAGTCCAAGCCAAGGGCAGCAACTTGTCCATATCCAGCGGCATGAACTGCCAGTTTCCAGCTATTCGATGGGAAACATCACTGGCAATGAAGGATACGTCAGGTTGGTTCTTTGAAGAACTTGAGTGTATGTTTATGTGTTTGCACAAAAGAGAGGACAGCTGCAGTGTATGTATAACAGCTAGTGCACACAGCGATCATAAATTATGGGAAAAAAAACCTTTTGTTTGGACATGGCCTGCATCAAATCTTCCAAATGAACATTCCTACCCAAGTTTTTGCTTATTAGTAGATGGAGTTCGATGATGTTGATGGCTCTCGACGTGTCCCACGACCTCTTTTCATTAAAAGCTCCTTTGAGTGCGTGTTCAAGAGCTGAAAATGCCAAAAAGGCTATATAAATAGAGAAAGGAAGTAGTTTTACCAAGAGCATAAGCACACAGTGCCAGAATCAGGTGGTTGGACTGCTCCTCATGCTCACTTTTCTATAAATTAAACAAGTGCTTGCACAATCACATTTAATTCTCTTTGGTTCAAATAATGTTTGATACACTCTGTTTGTGTATACGTTTCAGTTAGACATGTGCTTAGGCATATATCCTCATTTGACAAGACATTATTTGAATCGACTCAGCTTGCTGAACTGAGTTAAAGTTAAACAAAGCAAAACTGCGGGCGAGTGTCTCTACATTGGTTGGTGAAAAAATTACAAATAAAATTTCATACACGAAAGAGTATGAGTTCTCTAATGCTTTTTAGGCAAATCAAACCCAGCACTTTGTGAAGTTTATGTTTTATAAAGTTACACCATTGCTCAAAAACAAATAAGGTTCAAGGAGAACGTTGACGTTAGTTGAGAATTTTGACTTTTATCTTTTCTAGTTGTTGTCCTCCCTTATTTTGTGTTTGATTCAACTTTTTTGTGGCTCAGTTTGTTATGGTACTTTTGTTGGTACAGTCAAACCTCGATATAACGAACCCCTGGGCACCAGCTAAAATGTTCGTTATATCGAAGGTTTCGTTATATCGGGGGTCCGTTATATCAAGATTTGACTGTGTAACAAACCCCTGAGGACCAGGAAAAATGTTCGTTATATCGAGGGTTTCGTTATATCGGGGGTTCGTTATATCGAGGTTTGACTGTATTCTTTTGGAAGTTTTAAGTGCTATTTTGTTTGCTTAGTGGTCCCGCGACTTCTGCTATCTGAAAAGGTATAGGCCAGCGATAGGTCTTGCCGTTTCAAGTTCTTCCTATGCAAGCTATGCCGTGGTTTTGCTTAATTCTACCGCTGGTCGGCGGTACAACTATCGACATATCACGGCAGTATAACAGCTAGTAAGGGCTCTAACAAAATAGCTTCATTGCCTCAAGGGAGTTGTGAATGTGAACAATCTATAAAGTCTTGAATCGTCGTTTGACTTAGGCACAGTTCCAAGTAGAACAATTTATCGTTGCCGAAGGTATCACTTGTCTTCAAGATGCTTTAGAAATCTCAACCAAGAGTAAGAAGTTGAACTTTCCCTAGCTTTAAGTTAGTTATTTAGTGTTCTGAATCATCACTTCTCGTTCCACTTCCGTATTTTCTTTGATAAGTGCCCCTCATTCAAATACATGTTCTTGGCATTGAGTCTTTGACCTATTTTTTTCGGCCGATTGTCAGGCAACTTAACATAAAAATTGATACAAAAAATGCAAAAAACCTACTACAATTTTCAGCCATCCCATAAGGTAATCAGCTGTACAATAGAGCAATAATTAAGACTTTAGCCAAAAGTGCATACCAACTCGAGTATACAACAAACACTTGATTTGTTTCTGCAATTCCTCCAGCGAAGCCGTCTTTTCAAGCTTGCTAGAGTGAGCAATTAGAGTGTCCAAACTGAAATATGCAGGCTTGTATGCATTTTTTTTCGAAAAAAGACAAGACTAGTTTCTGAGGAGAACAAACAAAAAGTAACTGACTGCCTAAGGTAGGTTTCAATCTTGGTGTCCACATAGCTTCGACTAACTTTTTCATCGTGTTTAGCAGCACACAGATCTAGATGATATATGAGCAGAGCGTTGAGTAGGGCTGCTTGAGCTCTGCAAAAGGAATCAAGAATTGGACTCTACTGTATTGTAAACCCCCTCCCCCAAATCAATATAATCGAGAGTTGCTCCGTAAAAACTACCTGTATAAATCCTCTGTGAGTGGAGTAGAACTAAGTGAATGCTAAATTTTTTCGCCTTAAAATTGGCCAATTTATGCGGGATTTGAGAGCTACCTGGAATGCACTGTACGCATTTGTGACTGCCTAAAAATGGTGAGTGACTGTCAAAGACAGCTAATTGGTACATGTCCTACCATCCATTCACCAAACTTTTCATCGTTGAAGTTCCTTTTGGCAATATTCACCCATTTGTTGATTGTTTCATTGGTGCTCATCCTTAAAAACTGCATAAAATGGCCTGAAAGCAAGGGGCATAGCCCAATAGAGTGTAGCCCAACCTCTTTATTTGAAAGCCACTAACAATTTTTGGACACTAATTCTGGTATGTGGCTCTGCAGAGATGGATTTTGTCTAAATAAATGAAAAGATGGTGACTTTATTATCATGCACCGCTCTAACAAATAAAAGATTCTCTTTACTAGGGTCGTTGACGTGCCTTTTAGCTGTAATGATGAGTCAAGCATTAAATTGAGCTTAGAAAATTTTCAGAATAGAGTGTTGTAACGAAAAAGTGGGTAGCCAAACCACTGAGCCATGCATGCTACTTATAACGCATATAACACCGTTTGTTATATGAGATGTTATACGAGACGGCATATAACATAGAGATGTTTGGTTTCGAAGTGTGGTCGACGTGAGACAAACTTCAAAAAAATGTGTTTGTGGCATTGTGTTCTTGACCTATGTTGTGCTAGTGTCTTCTGGACATGTTATATACCAAAATGTAGCTTATAATCCTGGCTACATTTTGGTATATAACATGTATAGAAGACACCAGCAGAACCTAGGTCAAAAACACAATGCCACAAACACACTTTTTTGAATTTAGGGGTGCCCGCTTTTTAGGTAAATATGGTATGCTCTAGCCAATGTCGGGTTGTCATATACCCCCAAAAAAATTGAGTGGGCCCTCCTTAGAAAGTGGTCTCTTAATTGTCCCTTCCTCTCCCTATACAGCCCTTAATCCCTAAAAAATGGTAAAAAAATGCTTCTGATATGGTCATCATGGTGGACGTGAGAAGTTGAAACCCGTCGACCACACGTCGAAACCAAGCATCTCTATTCTGAAAATTTTTTCAGCTCAATTCAATGCTTGACCCGTCATTGCGTAGCAAAGATCATCTAATTAAAAAAAAATTAGAAAAACTGGTTGTAAAACAGCCGAGATAATCAAGTTTAAGCAATTTGAGGGGATAAATCAGTAATTTGAGGCGGGATTTCAATTTGAGCCTTTAAAAAGTTCTAGTAAAGCAAATTCGTCTGCCTTTATAGGGGTATGACTTGCTGCGAAATACCTGCAGAGTGCACGCCAATCATTTAGAATTACGGCTGTGCTAAGTCATGCGGCCATCAAAAAACTGCGTTGAACTACTTCCCAATTATTGGCATGCAGGTATTTCACAGCAGCAGTATAAAAAGGGTGTCGACCACATCGATGTGGATGCGGAGTTATTAAGAGTTGATAGCGAGTTTTTTCATAACAAAAGTCTTGCAAACAAAATTAATTTGTGTTTGAAATAATGTGCCATGCAAATATTCGTTGCGGGACAACACATTAGATGATTTTGGAATTTCTACCCAAGATTTGCCTCTGGGACAGCTAAAGGTTGGTCAGACCATGCTAGGTTGTTGATTGATTTGAAACAATTGATACAGTCGACGATTGACTTTAATGGACAGCTCCATTTAACGGATAATCCTATTCGGTTTGGTTGGTTTTCACTGAAATTCATTGAGAATACTTTTTTGTATGTGGATCCAACTTTTTAGGGGGGTCGTTAAATCGAGGGTTGACTGTACAGTCAAACCTGGATAAGCCGATACCCCTAAATTCAAAAAAATGTGTTTGTGGCATTGTGTTTTTGACCTATGTTTTGCTGGTGTCTTCTGGGCATGTTATATACCAAAACGTAGCCTAGAATCTAAGCTAAATTTTGATATACAAGATGCCCAGAAGACACCAGCAAAACATAGGTCAAAAACACAATGCCACAAACACTTTTTTTGAATTTAGGGGTGTCGGCTTATCCAGGTTTGACTGTAGAATCAAGAATTATTTAGTCATCCATCTATCATCTCTTTGTTGAGTTGTTTCCAAAAATGTGTAAAACAGATACCATTGTTTTTGCTGCGCCTTTGTTTACCCAAAAAACAGCGTGCTACCTCACAAAAGTGTGATGGGTAAGAAATCTCGTAGAACAAGAGAGGATAAAGACATATCTAGTTATGCCTGTCTTTTCCACTCAAGTGCAAGCTCAAAGTTGGGGTTAGCACCACAACTACTGTTCTTTCAGCTTATTGTGCAAGTTGGCTGCTGTCTTTTGCTCATTAGCTATTTTTCTTGCCGCTAAAATGATTTCCTGCTAAATTTTTCCAAATATGTTTATGCTCCAGGATTTGTTGGAACAGTCAAGCCTCTCCAAACTTCAATTTTGAGTTTTGGAGAAAATGTTTCTTATTTATCACTAGAGACCGGATTCGTATGCCAAAAAGTTGGATCATCCACAGCTGGTCCAACCATTTTTCTACCTCAATTTTTAACATCTTTTGACCGGTTTGATGTTGATGTCTCTAAGGCAAAAAATCGTAAGGATTCTGAATTTGCGAGTCGTTTTTACACAACTCAGCAGTTTCACCTCTAAAAAGAACAATTCTCGATTTAACCCTCAATTTTAACTCTCGATTTAGTCCGTTAAATCGAGAGATGGATTTTTTAAAGGTTAAATTGTTGAGTTGCATAAAAAAGACCGGCAAGTTTGGAATTCTTACCATTTTTTGCCTTAGACAGATCAATATCAAAATAGGCAAAAGATGTCAAAAATTGAGGAAAAATAATGGTTGGACCCAACTGTGGAACGAACTTTTTGGTGGTCCGTTATATCGATCGTCGATTGTATACGATAAGCATGGGACGCTGACACTTTTTCATTGGTCACCTTCCAAGTCTATGTTGTGTTTTGACCCACTTTTTCAGACGACTCTCAGGCAGCTTACCACCCAAATTGTAGCTAAGAAAATAAGCTACAATTTAAGTAGTAAGTTACCTGAGAGATACCTGAAAAAAGTGGGTCAAAAACACAATGC
>BBSZ01004617.1:1455-31038 GCA_000981365.1 Subanguina moxae | reverse complement strand
CGTTATATCGGGGGGCCGTTATATCGGGGGGGTTGGGTGACGTTTTTTATTAGTGGGCCAACCAAACAAAGCCAAAGGGGCCGTTATATCGGGGGGGCCGTTATATCGGGGGGCCGTTATATCGAGAGTTTACTGTAGTCGCAGCAGAGGAAGCTGGCCTGCTGGCATCACTCACCCTTTCTATTTTCATTCACTGACTTAAATTTGAATGTACTAACCCAATGCTGGAATTTGGAACAGGAGAAGTTCATTGAATACCAGTGGTACATCCAATTAGAGTGCTATCTTCAATGTTAAACCGTCCGAGAAAGAGCAGTTGGTTTTGCCCAAGATAGGCGAAAAAATGGATAAATAACACACTATAAATTTTACATGCTCCAATAGTATGAAGTGTGAAAATAGACACTCCCTCTACCTAAATTAAACAACCAACAAACTTGTCCATGCCCAACAAGGTAAGAGAAAACAATTCAGTTAATATTTCTTATAGACCGGCGTCTTACATCTTAAACTATTTTCTTTTTGATTTTCAGCTGACACCTTCTCCATTCTCAGTTTTTTCATCCCTGAATATTGTTCTAATTACTTCTGGAGGTGCTCAAAACCCTCCTTAAAAGACCACACTTGTTGAAGGCAATCCAAATTGCCCAAATCTGAACGCACAAGGAACACTTGACGCTACTAGGTTACCAGGGCAAAAAGTGCCTCTATTTCTCAAAAGTATTGCTTGGATTCATCTTTCAGGTAAGTCTGTGCGCGCATCTCTAACTTTCAAGCCTTTTTGGCATAAATTATACTTTTTAACACTTTTGGAAAAATCGATTTTGGGGGCGGGGTGCTATATCCTAGTAGCGCCGAACAATTTCTCTTTGGCCTACCAATAAACTCTTTGGGGTCATTCAAAACTTTTTGAAGCAGCTCCAAGGAGTATATTGATGAACTAAAGAGAAATTTTCCTGCTGGCATTCAAATTTAGGATATTTCCATTGTCTTCAACAATTATGGTTCTTAAAAACAATGAGAAGTGGTCGTGCTCAAGTAAATTCTAGAAAATTAAAGCGTGTTTTTGTGTGCTTATCAAAAACAATCTGATTTTTTATTGGCAATAATATGCTCAAAGAGCACAAATTGATGTGTCCAAAGTCCAATGTCTCACACAAATAGTGGGCTGGGAGGGACACCCCTGCGTCAGTTGCGGACTTTGTACTCTTCCTCGTGGTTCTGATGGTTTTTGTCTGTGGATGAGTGGGTGGGTTTTTCTGTTTTAGTCTGCACAACAAGCCTGATTGATTTTGCATTGCTTCTCTTTTCCTAAGAAATGCTACCATTTAATTTTTCTCTTTTGTCTTGAAAAATGTTGAGTCCAATTTTGGAGCTGTTGTTAGAAGGTCAAGGTGTATAGCCGCCCTAACACTTCCACGAAAGAAAAATTGTGAAATAAATTTTGAATGGTCAAAAATCAACAAGTTTTACTTTAGACATCTTATAAAGTCGGCGAATAAGTCACGAAAACAAACTTAAAATGGCCTGAATTCCCAACATTTTTCAAATACACTCAGGTACAATTACTACAGTCAATCATCGATTCAACGAAAACCCAGAGGGACGACCCAATGAGGTGGGCTAAATCGAAGGTTGTTGTAAAGACCAGTTTAAACCCAATTTTTTTTTCTCACAAACAACCGAGGAAAATAATAGAAACAATCGATAATTGTTGAAAGGTTTGGATAGAGTAGAATCTAAGCTACATTTTGGTATGTAACATGTCCAGGAGCCACTAACAAAGAGGATGTGGCGAACACATTTTTTTAATTTAAGGAGTTGCCTTACAATATTGATAATACCAATTTTGAGCATCAAAAAAAGTGTTTTTAATATATTCTAGTTAGATCGTAATAGAACATTGTGCTTTTGCTCTCTATGTGTCTTGGTGTTTGTATGTATATGATGAAGGAAGAAATAGCGATCAATTAGTTTGATATCACTGCTCCCAGACTCTTTTTAAGTGTTATTTAATCTTAAATGTTTGACTTGTTTTAGATTGAAATTCTAATATAGACCGCATATTAAATTACTAAACTAAACACTTTTCAATTTTTACCATATTTTGTTCTCTTTCTATAACAAAGTCTTCATGTTGTCAACTATAGACCATGTGTTTCTTCTATTGCTTCCTTATTGCCTTCTGGTTTGATGAAAAAGTTAATGTGTGAGCTCAAAATAAATTTGTAGAATGATTATTTGTAGGGTTGTCGACGCGTCGAAATTTTCGACTCGTCGAGTCGAGTCGAACGTCGAAAAATATCGACTTTTCGACTTGAAAAGTCGAAATCGACGCGTCGAGTCGACAACCCTAATTATTTGTGTGGAATTTTCAAAAAACCTAGTCTTTTTAAGTAGTATTAAAACGCTTTTAAAAAATATACCGTCAACACTCGATATAACGATCACCCCAAAAAGTTGGATCCACAGCTGGGTCCGACCATTTTTTACCTCAATTTTTGACATTTATTCCCAATTTTGATCCTGATGTCTCTAGCGCAAAAAATTGCAAGGATTCTGAATTTGCTAGTCGTTTTTACACAATTCAACAATTTCGTTAATGGTATTCTTGGCATTGTGTTTTGACTACTTTTTGCAGATGACCCCCAGTTATTTTTTTTTCATGACAAGGGTCTTCTTCCATTTCGTGAGTTTGGAAATTTTGAGACCTTAATTTTGTCACACACTCACGAATGGTTTTTATCTTTTAATCACTGCCCATAATCAATCATCAAATGGTATTTCCCAGCCACAAGGAGGGTTTCCCCACCATTTTTGTCTACTTTCGCCACATAACGCTTTTCTCAATGGTTCCACAATGATATTTAATTGAAGTTGTTTGCGCGGATAATGCTGGTTGTGATATTTTCTGCAAAGTCTTACTCTTTTGAATTAAATTTTTGTCAATGTCTTGGCGTTCTGCATTTTTCATATTCTTTTACTTCCGAGATCGGCATATGGTTTTATGAAAGTTGAAACTTTTATGTTTTTGCTTTTATTTTGCAAAAAATAAACATTCCTAATTAGTATTTGGTTTCTTTCAGCTATTTAAACCTTGGTGTCCAGCTATCGCTGTGTCATTTTTCTGATTGGATATCATTATCCTCAACAACAACTGCCAAGAACAAGTATTTATTAAAGTAATTACGAGTATTAGAGCAACAATCCTACCAATCAATAGTCTCGCCAGGCAATAATACCACTAAGACTGGCTCTACACACCACATTTCTTTCAAAAGTTTTTAAAAAAATTTTGGGCCAACGCCTTGCTAGGTCGCCTGTATTGAGAGGTTTCCGCCCATTTCTTTAGGTATTTTGTTTAAACATAGTTTGAGCCTTTAAAATTGTTTATTTCATTGCAGTACCTTGAATAAGTATGGCATCAAACACTGAAGTGTGTAGCCGGGACACGGACAATGCCAAATCGGCACTTTCGAATCCTTTCTTTTCTGGCATCACCTATTCTCAAAGTAGAAATGAGTTTGGAGAACTTTCTCAGGTCAAAAGTCTGCAGCCGTCTTTAAGCGACAGTTCAGACCCTCTTACTCCAACCACTATTCAGGTAGGTAACAAACTTAGAAAATAAATAATAAATGAGTTTTGTAGCAAACTCTTTGCCTGGAAGCCACCAGCAATATGGATGTAGAGCTCACAGACGATGAATTGGACAGTCCAAACACTTTCCTCCTCTCCAAATTCCCACATAGTTTTCGACGTAGTAAAGCAGACACGACTGTGACCAAGGGGTGTTTGAAACAGAGCTCAGCCCTGAAAGCCAGCCTTGGCAAGGGAAGTGAGGCTTGTGTTTGTGCCATTACTGCCAAGAAAATGTCAGTGACTGAAAACAAAAAGGAAGATTCCCTTACCCAACAACCAGTCAATGAATTCCCACTGAAGACCACTCCAATCACGGATGAATACAAGATCACACATGAGGTAGATTTGCATCTATTAATTTTGATTTCTGGCCAGAAAATTTCAATTTTATAGATAATTGGGATTGGAGAGAGCGGCAAAGTTATGGCTTGTATTTCTAAAACCAGTGGAGAAAAATATGCTCTTAAAGTGCTAAGAGATGGTCCGAGATCAAGAAGAGAAGTGTATTTGCATTACTTGACTAAGTAAACTTTGTAAAATTCATTTATACAGTCGAGTTCCGACATACTGGCATTTTAGCGAAGTGGTGCGCTAGATATAGTGGCGTCTTGGACCATTCCTCTGAGGCGCCACTATATCGAAAGTCGAATGCATGTAAAGTAATGATTGGGTATTTTGCAGCACACATGAAAACATTGTCTCCATCATCGATATCTTTGAAAATACTTTTGATAGTGTCAAATGCTTGTTGGTTGTGGTAGAATTTATGGAGGGCGGAGACCTGTTGACTAGATTCGAAAACCAGGGACGGCATCCGTATTCTGAGCAGCGTTGGTCTAAATATACGTGAATATGTTCAGATAATTTTGCTCTTTTTAGATGTTTCTCAGATAATTCGACAGCTAGGCAAGGCAGTGCAGTACCTCCATGAAATGAATATTGCTCATCGAGATATTAAATTGGTAATGCAGTATAATTATAACAATCTTTTTGCAATTTCACAGAAAAGGGAATGCCAGCCTATTGGGGGCTGTACACCATAATTTACGCGAAAATTTGTTACGAGGTACATTTGTTAGGCGGTCACCCTGTTACACCACAATAATTGCTTATACTCGTTTAAAGTACTCATTTTTGAAAGGATTTTTTTCATTCTGAGGCACTACAGTAGGCAAAAAGACCTCAGGAATCCAAGTCTGAAAACAGAAGTTCAACAAGAGGCTTGGTTGTTGAGATGTGATCACATAGCCAGTCGCAAACTTAGTTTTCATCTTTCTTTTTTCTAGTTTTGATCATATATCAGCAACCAAACCTCTTTTTGAAATTTTATGTTTAGATTCTCATTCCTAATGTCTTTTTGCCCACTAGAATGCCTCAGAATAAAGAAATCCTTTCAAAAATTAGTATTGCAAATGAGTATATGTCAATTGCTACGGTGTAACAAAGTGACCGCGTAACAAATGTCCCTCGTAACAAATTTTCGCGTAAGTTATAGAGTACAGCCTAGAATTTTTTTGTTATTTTGTGGACTTTTTTTGAATTTCAATTCGGTATGCATCAGCCTTTTTACTATTTGTTGGCATCCGGTTAAGCAAAAACCCGTGTTCGGCTTATGACAAAAGTTGATAAACTAATTTTTGCTTTTTCCCACCTTCAAGACATTCTTTGTTGCTCTCACTATGAGAATCTCTGTTTGGAAGCATTAATTAAGTTTAGAAGAAAAGAGTTGGTTGAGTTGTTTTTAAATCGTTTTAAATCACGCCCACGGTAAAAATCTGCCTTGGCCTATCATTATGAACTTCACCCTTACCTTTACCACTACCTTTACCTTCATAGTTGGTACATATAGGTAGAGGTACGGGTAGAAGGTGAGGATAAAGTTTGTGCATACGACGGTGACTGTTTTCAGTGGTCTCTATGTCCCTATGTCCTTATGTCCCTATGTCTCTATGTCCCTATGTTCCTATGTCCCTATGTGCCTTCGCAAAAAAAAACCAAAAAAAAATTAAATTTTGGTAAACTGCCCAAAAGGTTTTGTATTCTGTTTTTTAAGTATTTGCAAAAAGAAATTGAGCATAAGTGTTGCTCTACTCTGGCAAGGCTACATCATTATTATTTTTTTGTAGGAAAATATTTTATGCAGGTGGATCTCTTTCAAGCTTACCACCTTATTGTTTTTTAATCTATACATTTAGTTCGTCTGATGTAAATAATTGTGTTTACAAACTAGCTGACTTTGGATTTGCAAAGCGCCCGGAAAGAAATAACCTTATGGAGTCTCCATGCTGCACGCCTGCCTATGTTTGTCCTGAGGTATTGAGCTGACCGCATCCAATTTGATTTTTTATTGACTTAAATAGTTATAATGCTTACAGATCCTAAGCCATGAACGCTACGACAAATCCTGTGATATGTGGGCCATCGGAGGTAGTTCAAGTTTATAGATTAAGTTTGCCGTCATTTCACAAGTTAAATTTACAGTGGTCATATACATATTGTGGGTATTCAGTCAAGAAGTTTTTTGTGATTAATTTAGAGATACTGTGATTAAGGTTGTGTGGTTATCCCCCCTTCTACTCCATGAAGGGATTACCATTTTCTCCAGGGATGAAAGACCGAATCACAGTAGGGCTCTATGCTTTCCCTTCCGAGGACTGGGACCATATCAGCCAGAGCAGTAAGCTATTTCTCATCCAGTATTCAAATATTTAGTGCTGTTGCAGCTAAAAACGAAATCCGTCATTTACTGCGAACAGATCCACACAGCCGAACGACCATTCAACAATTGATGTCCGGCCAGTTTTTGAATCCCAATCCTCTGAGGGGCACCCTTCCTGTAGTCCATTCAGACACTTCTCTGTCTTCTCTGGATGACTACACAAGTGCTAAAGGATCTCAACAATTGACTATTGCAGACATAGATGCATCCTCTCCGGACAGTGCAATTGGCGGCTCATCAAGTGGCACTGAGGGTTGCTGTTGTTCCGACGATAGTGAAGGTGAAAAGGATGCGAAAGAGAAACGCTCCAAGTGGAAACCAAAGTTTGTTCTCAACACCAAATCCTGTAGAAACAAATGTGAAGAGCAAAAACATGGTCGGCAAGCAGCACATGCTACGTCTGTCAGGTGTTTGAGGCCTTTACCGTTAGGTAAGCATTTATTTGTTTATTACAATATCAGGTCTAATAAATAGTTCCAATTTCTTTCGCGTTTCTCTGTTCGAATTTTTTTTTTTGATCTTTTTAATGTTTTCATGACTTCAGTAAGCAATGTCGAGTGTGCAATTCAACTCTTTGTTCAGTCATCTAAAAAATTCAATATCTAAAATATTTATCTACAAAAACGTAGCAAACATTAGCCCAGCAGAAAGAGTAGGAAAAAGTGTTCTAAAATTCATGTTATGTCCATCAAAAAGATGGAAAAAATTTTAAAAGAGAAACGCGAAAAAACCGCAACTACTTTAGACCTCATAAAATATGAAAAATATATAAATATGTTAAAAGTTAGCTAAATCAAAGAAGAAATAATTCTAGGTCGTCCAACTGGCGCTAGTCATACCACTTCAAATAGAAGTACCAGACTTTCAGACACTGCCAGACTCTACAGTATTCAAGTTAGTCAATAAAGTTTGCTGTTGATTATAAATTTTCCTGCTTTAAGGAAGAAGTTGGGCGGGCACTTGATCTGATGAGACTAGGAGGGGACAATTGTTTTATGAAAAGTCTGAAGGTGGCTTCTGGCAACAAGTTGCTGGAACGTCGAAAAACCGCAGCCGCAGTGGCAATTTCTACAATTGCGAAGAAAGCTTAGGAATAACAACATAAATATAAAAAAAAGAGCTAAATGTTTCGTATTTTAATGCCTTGATGCAAGCAATTTGCTTTTACGCATAAATATTGACAGAATACTTTCTACTTCTCGATTTTTTTTCACTGATATTGTTACAGTCGACTCTCGATATAAGAGCACTTCGCTATAAGAGCACTCTCGGTATAAGAGCACTAAAAAAAAATTTGGTTGGCCGATAAAGACAGATAAAACAGACAAAGTTTACCTTCGCTATAAGAGCACTCTCGCTATAAGAGCACAAACTGTCGGTCCCAATGGGTGCTCTTATATCGAGAGTCGACTGTAGTGATGTTTTAAATGCTTGCAAATAAACAAAAAGCTTTGTAAAATTGTGTTCTAACCGGTGGTCCAAAAGTTCGTAAACAAACTTCAAAAAAATTGTGTTTTTGGCCTATGTTCTGCTAGTGTCTTCTGGGCATGTCATGTACCAAAATGTAGCCTAGATTATAAGCTACATTTTGGTATACAAGATGCCCAGAAGACACTAGCAGAGCATAGGTCAAAAACACAATGCCACAAACACATTTTTTGAAGTTTGTCCACGAACTTTTGGACCACCACTTAGTATTCATACTTTTTTCTGCCCGCAAATTTTCGCCCAGTCAATTTTCTTTACTCTTCCGATGTTTCTCTTGCTCATTGAAATAATTCTCGAGAAGGAAATGCCTCAGTTTTCTAATGGGTTGCACGCAAAGCCAGGCCAGACTGTAAGTTACGTGGAACTTATCGTTTTTGTTGTGAGTTTATAGACTTTTTTGTTTTAATCCATTGACTCTTGTCGTCTTCAGCTCCAAATGTGCATGCTCATCGTGAACAATCTCGAGCTGATGATTTGTGGTGGTTTATATTTGGTTCAATCGTAATATGGAATATTTTGTGATTGAAGGTCGCTGATGTATTTGCTAATCGAATCGCACTGTGGACTGCTGTGGCACAATGAAAATGATAAGAAGAAAATGGCATTTATGAAACAGCAGATGCATGATGCTTCCCTCATGAAAAACTTTCCGAGTTAGTTCGAGCTTTATGATTGAGCTTTAGTAATGCGACTAATTTATTTGCTCTAACTTACTTATGTCGATAGTTTTTTAATTGCTTCTTGTTTGTTTTCTGTTTTGTGTTTCTTCCGCTACTTTACTCCTAGGTTTAAACTTACTATGTTGAATAAAATAACGTTGAATAATTTGTACACTACAAATATGAGAAAAATAATTTCTGAGAGAAATCCTTTTATGAGTCAGCTTTATATCTTTTCATTACAAATAATCGTGAACTAAAATTGTGTTTTTGTAATTGTATTCAAAATATGTAGTTTTGGATGATATAGAGACAGAATTGGTTCTTTAATCGAACAAAAATTGAGTACAAAGAAGGAGCTGTTTTTTCTGTTTAGGTTACTCCCAATGATTTTTTAATTAACTGGGCTTAAGTAATTTTTTTTAGAGAAATAATTTTTCAAAATTAGTCTTCTTTTATTCTTCCTCTCCAAAGTCAACCTTAAATCATTTAAAAATATAAATGAGTTTAAGTTTTGGGGAAAAATAGAGTAGGATATACATACGACTCCAGTGCTAAACAGGTGATTTTTCAAGGCATTCTTCACATCAGACTGGCTGCTTATAGTTGACCATTGAAATAATTAAGACTAATAAATATTACGCTATTTGAAATCGTGTTTCGATAAATCGCTCGATGTATATCTGATGATTTCTATTTGCCTAAAACAGCATACAGGTTCAAACAGCTATACCAATTTTTTTCCTTACAAAACAGAAATATAAGGGAGTAAAACTCTGACAAACCAGTTATCTCCTATGTAGTGGCCAGTAACTGCCAGATAATCGACGCGATTCTTTGCAAAGTCGAGAGTTAGACTACCGCCAAATTGCATCTGATTGGAAACTTGGACTGACACATCACTTTGCACGACTTTGTAGGCATTATTTATTTGGTTACTAATAGTATTGGCTGAAGGAAAAATGTCTTTCGCTTGTTTTGCGACATTGTTCTTAAAATCCTCGATAATAAAGTTACTATGAAGTTTGGTTGAGATTAAAGTATCGGCTTACACCAATGATCGAAAACAACGACGCCGGGGTTCTGAATTGGTCGTCGCAAAGTCCTGATCGCAATCTTATGAAGCACCTTTTGAAGCATTTGGATCGAAGAAGAAAAAATGCTTAGCGAAAATATGCTTAATCACCTTCTTTTAATCACCTCACCACCTTTATATTGCTTTTAGTGTTTTTTATTAATTATAAGAGATATTTAAAGGCGTAGTTACAGATTTTACACGTGATTTCACAGATTTCACAGAACCTTTCTTCCAACAGTTACTATTAGAAAGCCAGCATCATTTTTAGTCTTCATTTAAGTGCTCATGTGCCTGTGTGCACATCATTTCGTGTGGATGAAAATTCGGATGTCCGATCTTTTTGTGTCGTTTTGGAAAACTCGGACAAAAAAATCGGACACTTAAATTTTCACCCAAATGAAATGATGTGCACACAGGCGATTCAAAATGAGCATTCAAAATAAATACAATGATAATAGATTTCTAATAGTGTAAGAAACTTCAACAACGTTGCAGAAAGATGTCCAAAATGCAAATGTCCGGTTTTGGTCCGTTACATCTCTAGTGCATACGACAATAGCCCCAAAAAATTTAAATTTTAGTTCCGGTCGAGAACAAATAAGGATGGGCAGCAGCTCAGGTAACATATTCTATCTTTTAATGTTATCAAATATCTTTGGTTTAGGAGTACTTCTTTTCCATAGGATAAATGCTTACCTATGTTTTTTTATGGGTGTTTCCTTCAACCTTATTCTAATTTGGCTGATTAGGAAAAGAACTACACAGGCAATGAAACATTATAGCCTTATTCTTTTTCAAACTTGTGTGCTAGACTTGTATTTCACTAGTCTTAATGGATTAGTTCAACCAGTTAAGATTTCACTTTATATACTTTATATATAATAATGGGTGGCGAGGCAAAATCTGCAAATTTATCTTGTAGCTCAGAAGTTTTTCTACAAGTCTTGAGCCATAAAATCTAGGGGAAACGGAAATATGCACGTTTTCAAGCGGCTTGATTTCAAAAACGGACAGCCTGAAAAATGGTGGTTTGGTGATTAGGACCCTGGGAATCTCATTGAAGAGCAGTTCACGGCGGTCACGTTGATATATCACAAGTGTAACTGGGATTATATATAGTACCCTATATAGTACCCTCTTTGGCAAATGGTCGAACATTCGAAACAAATTTTCGGTTTACAAATGTGGCCCTTTTTGAAAAACAGTTTGCATATTCAGATTCTCCGTTGAATTCTGCAACAGAAATCTGCAGGTCTTACCGTCAGGGATTGCCGTGTTAATAAAAAATATAAAAAAGTGAGTTTACTACAGTGCAGATTTTGCGTCGCCACCCGTTATACACATATAATAACACTGTTTGTATGCAGATAGTTGTTTCAATGGACGGCTACAATATAATCTGCCAATGTGGAATAAGCCGAGCTATTGGAAAGCCATTTAACATCATATTGGCTATGTCATTTACTTTTATTTTTAAGTTTACAGTTGTTCTCAATGTTATTCAATTTATTTACAGATACCTAACTATTACCAAGTATGTTTCTGCTCAAAATTTGGACTTTTGTTTTCCAGCCTTCCAAAACTTTTAAAACAAAAAAAAAATTGAAAATTTGTTTTGAGTCTGTCTTATTGAATATTTTATAGAAACTTTAAAAACCTGATATACAGCATTTTTTCTCGTCTACCAAGCACGAAAAGGCGCTGTAGTCGAAGTAACAAAAAATTTGCAAAATAATCCGCAAATGTAAACAAGAGGAAACAATGTGAAAAATGCTCTAATAAAAAATGCTAACCACAATAACCCAACAAAAATGTGATGTGTCAGAAGAGTTCAAAACACACACCTTAAATTTTCTTTGTCCATATGTTTCATTGGAGTCAAATTTGTTAAGATATTGTCTAATTTAGAAATGAGCGCGTATCAATCCTTACTTATCTTTTTATGCTTGGATTAGCTGCTTTAATTACTCAACCTCCAGATGTATTTTCATACTTTAGCATTTATGATGCAGACTTGATACAATTAAATATTTGGAATCTTAAAATTGAGCAGACTTATGAGACTGGCACCATTGAAATAATTTTTGCGGCCAAAAAGGTGAGCTTAAAAGTATTAAAAGCCTCTCAGCTTAGTAAAAAGAGCTTAGGTCTATATTTTAGGCCAGCTCAAGAGTTGCAAATTACTTTTAAAAATTAATAATTTTAAATTATTTTGTGTAGGATTGTTGGATACCACTTGCAAATAAATTGGCGTTACTCAATTATAACACTTTCCCCCAATCCTCAGACCTATTCGGTTACACCCCCCTTCCCAAATCAAATTTTCTGAAAGTGTTTAAAGCCATTTTAAGTACAGAGTGATTTTAAACACTTTTAGGAGGGGGGGGGGTATAAACGAGCAACAATAAATTTTTAGAATTCTTCATTTTTTTTGGCAATGTTTGCGTACTATCTTGTTTACAACATCTTCTGTTATACTTTTATAGTCTTGTTTGGACTTAAAGTCCATATTTTCATGAAGAAGAATAAATATTCCGAAAAGAAAGATGTACATAAGCAAATTACTCTGACAATGATCTTACAGGTCTTTATTTTAATGTATTTATTCTAATAGAAGGGCATAGGTTTGCATATTCTAACCCCCTAAAGTGATGTAGTAGTCATGAAAAGTTGGGAAACAGTTCCAACTTATTATATGCGAAAACATACGTGAGTACACCAGAGTACTGCCTCCCCAACAAACCCACTATAATCAGTTTAACATCACATTGAATTAAGTGTGAAGGCACAATAAAACATTTAAATTTAAGTTTTAGCGCAAATTTCAGGCAATTCTACCTATCGCAACAGGTTCAATAGGTACTTTAATGGTGATTTGTTCATTCTTTGGAATCCTGTTTGGCAATGAAGTCGACTCAGCCGTGATCCTTTCAGTTCCTACCCATTGGATTCCAGTCTTAAATCCATTAATCACTATATTTGCTGTCAAACCATACAGACAGAGTTTTACGAGAAAAAGAATTACGAATACTTCTTCTACAAAAATCAAAAGCCTTAGTGAACCCATTAGAACAACCAGTAATAATTATATTTCACAAAAAATGTTTAATTATTGGCTTAAAAAATAATTTTGTCTTTTTTTTTTTTTCTCATAGTTAATATTTAGCAATTTTTCATGAAAAATAACAACAATTTGATCAATTATGTATTCCCCATCATTATGTAATAAAGCAAATGGGTTGCGGTCAAACTTTTATGTAATGTCATCTACTCATTTACTACATCTGCTCAGCATCTACTGTAAAACCTCTGATAATGCCACCCCTCTTTCATCACGATGGTCGGCGGCTAACCATTTTTTACGGCTCAATTATCCGACAATTGGGTACTGACAGCATACTCAAAAATATAGCCCTGAATCTCAGCTATATTTTTGAGTATGCTGTCAGTACCCAATTGTCGGGTAATTGAGCCGTAAAAAATGGTTAGCCGCCGACCGTCGTGATGAAAGAGGGGTGGCATTATTAGAGGTTTTACAGTAGATGCTGAGCAGATGTAGTAAATGAGTAGATGACATTACATAAAGGTTTGGCCGCAACCCATTTGCTTTATTACAGCTCATACAAAAAATCTTAAATACAAATTAAAAGGTAATCTTTAGACCAAAACATAAAATCAGTTTCTAGAAAAAGCCATATTCGTGTAGTTGATAATATTAGCATTGTTTATTGAGGGTACTTCATGCTCTTGCACCTGACATTCATCTTTGCCAGCACAGGAAGAAGAAAAAGGTTTTCTTTTCAAATTTTTACTGGGCTTTGACATGTCTGTGTAGTAAAGGTATTCAAATAATAAGATGATCAGAGAAATAGCAATGCCTAAAATACATCGAAATGTTTTAATAAAAACCTAGATCCTGTTAAAGTCAAACCCCGATTTAACGACCTTCTGAAGCCAATTTGGTTGGTTCTATAGGAGAATACGTCAAAGTGACCATTTGATTTAACGACTCCCTCGGTCAATCGCAACCGTATAAAATATCCTCGATTTAACGACGCCTTGAAAAATTTTTGGTCAAGAACCTTTGATTTAACAACCCTTTGGTTTATCGACCCCTCGATTTGCCGAGCCCTTTGAGTCCGTTCCCAGGAGGGTTGTTAAATCGAGGGTTGACTGTAATAAACTAACTAACCAGCTAATATAAAGATAAATACACCACCAATGTTTTGAATAGAAATTCCAGTTCCATCATCTTCCAAATTTGGACATTCTTTGCGTTTCGGATTCTGATGCCACCATTTCTCTTTTAGGGTTTCCAATTTTCGCTCATTTAGCAGCTTCAAAATGCTAAACGAACCTTCAAAATAAAATTGCACAACAATATAATTTGAGAATTCTGACTAAGCTATCTTGGAGACTAGGTGATGGGTGAAACAGGGTATCGCTGAGTCTAGGCTAACCTATGCTATAGGCTAACCTATAGTCATAGGCTAACCTATAGTCTGGGCTAACCTATACTGACGTATCCTAATCGTAAAAGCTTAGTTGTATGTCTGGGATCAGAAAATACTCTTTAAAAGGTTGTCTATCTGTCTAGCAAGGGCAACAACTCCTCTTCCAGAATAGGGCCGATAGTTTTTATATTGTTCATATATGGTTTGATAGTTGACGCGGCTTTTTTAGTTAGTAAACAAATATTGTCGACTTGTCAGACAAGAAGCAAGCTTACGAGCTGGAAATTGGGTCCTTAAGAACATGGCCGGTTTGCACAGCAATAGCGTAGGGTTTGCGAGAAAACTCTGCACCAACTTGTTGCAGTCTACAGCTGGCTAGGACAGCGTATCTAATTTCCATACCATCCCCTGAATAATTTTTACTCTCATTTCGTTTCCATATTTTTACTATCTACCGATGAAAGCGTAGCCTTTGTCAGATGTCAAAACTAAAAAAAAAATACAAAAGAAAGTATCGGTGTTCTCTTTTTGTTGTAAAAACTGACCTCGTTGGATAGCATCCTCAACTGTAGCAGGCATCTTAGACTCTTGCATGAATCTCCTAATTACTAAAGTTACGTAAAGCTTGAAAAAAATAACGCACCACATGTTAGTGAATCTGTCTGATACCTTAAATAGACATGATACAAAAAGTTTTTTAATCCAAGTTTACAGGATAGTCCCACACAGCAAGCTTAGCTCGATCTCTGCAACTATACGATACTTTTTTTTTGTAAAATCTATGAAAACCTTAAGTTCACGCTTTCATTAAGAGACATTTGCTTCCAGATGCTAAAAGAAACAGGACATATTATATCTATTTAATGTTAACAAAGACTTTTTTAGAGGTATTATTAGAGTAGCCTTTCACACAATATTAAAAAAAACAAGTGGCGCTACTCAGTTATATCCCCTTCCCCCCAAATTGATTTTTCCAAAAGTGTTTAATAACCATTTTTATGTATGATTTATGCCAAAAAATGAACAAAAAGACTATATTAAATGAGTTGAGGACTGTATTGGGAGGGGGAAGGGACAATGAGGGGGCCACTCTATAGGAAAAGAGAAGATCTTGACATAGTTACCCTTGCAGAGACCTACCGTATTAAGAAGCTCTGGTATGCATGCTATTTTCATGATTGCGTGCTCATCTCAACTCCAAGCCCTCGTCGCCCCCGTAAGGAGAGGACGGGGGCTTGAGAGTTAGAGATGCGCGCACAGACTTACAGTAATTGGTCCTTTAAGAGAAAAAAACCCGAGTAATACTCTTGATCAGAGAATGCATCTAGAGGCAGTTTTTGCCCTGGTTCAGTAAGAAAAACGGGGGAATGGCCCTTCATATCAGTGGCCTCTTATGAATCTCCTTCCTCTCCCAATTCAGCCCCTATTCTCTTCAAAGTTATTATTTTGGCCTCTTTCTACCGAAATTGTTACTTAAAAATGGTTTTGAGCACTTTTAGAAAACTTGGTTTTTTTGGGAGGGAGGGGTATTTCCTAATAGCGTCAAAACAGGTTTTACTCAGGGTATCCAAATCTCAACTCAAGCTCAATTTCAGCCTCAGATTGAGTTTAGTATTTGCCCAAAATTTTCCCACTCTTCATTACACAATCAATCTCGACTTAATAGGAAAAGAAAAAAACAGTTTATACACAAAAGTTTTGCTGCTGTTGCAAAAAAATAAGCAAGCGTTGATATATGGAGCGTTATTTTCCAAGGTGGCACCAGTTATGGGTCTTTTTATTGATTATTTTTATTTTTTAGCTAAGACAATAAGCTACAAGTTAAGTAGTAAGTTGCCTGAGAGACACCTGGAAAAAGTGGGTGAAAAACACAATGCCAAAAACACGATTTTGAATTAGGGGGGGGGGGAGCTATTAGAGGAAATACGGTATATGGTGTTGCCTTTACGTCAACCTTTTATTAAATTATATAAATAATTATCATACTTGTAAAATTGTTCTTCTATTTCAGCCATTCTCCTTAAAAATACATTGTCTTCTATTAACGCTCATTGGTTTACCAACCTGAAGTAAGTTTCTGTAGCACCTCCTTTTATCGGCGAATATTCTATTTTATATTGCTTGGCTAAGTCTTCAAGTGAACTGAAATGATGTTGGGGGTAAAATAGGGACGGAAACGAGAAGTTCACAAATTTCGGCTCTACTAAAGAATCCGTGTCCAACAAAATTGCCTTGGTCCCCCCTGTCGTTTTTTTCGATAATTTTTTTTTTAAATTTGTGCCCCCTTTCTCATTCATTTCGTATTCTTCATTACTTTTTCTAGACAAGATGCAGTTATCGTTAATCGATTTTTGAGTCCCGCTCATTTGGGTACTTCTCTTGAAAAGGTGACATTCTCATTGAGTCTGCTTCATAAGCACTACGATCCGCAAGCTCTAAAAAATTTTTTGGACACGGATTCTTTAGTAGAGCCCAAATTTCTTCTGAATTTTGCCGGACACTATTTACAAAATTTACTCCTCTACAAAATGATACACCCGCTTTTCGTGACAACATCGCACTCGGATGGATAAGCCAGAAAGACCAAAGTTCAAATTTTCGCAAAATATCTAATTTCAAATTCTTAACCTGCCTTATTGAAGTCTCTATCTTTGAAACAGTCAAAAAAGCTGCCAAGTTGGCTGTGTATGAAGCAATGATAATAAAGCCGAACAGCCACCTAAAAGTTTCCATTAATGCCACTAATCTTAGAACACACCAAATAACTAAGACCATGTAGCGGCAACTAGTCTTCCTGAGACGTTTTTTGGAGCTTCACCTCCTCCTTGTGGAGTTAGAGAAGTCATACAAAACCTTAAATAATATTTGTGAAATATTCACCTCCGATAGGCCTTACCAAAAGCATTCTTTTAAGGTGAATTCACGTTTTTCCACGTCATCAACATAGTTTTCTCGATTGTTTGTGTAGGAATAGGGACTTGAAGCAAACAAATGGTAATATTTCTTAATATTCTATGTAAAAAAAAACACCTAAATCTGTCGAAGACATACAACAGAATGCTAGTGAAAAGATAGGCACCCAATATACACTTAACCTCTTTCATAAGTCTCGTAGTAGTTTTTTGATTAAAATGCTTGCAAAATTAATTGCAACACACACTTACCAACCATACTGGCCATTCCAACACCTTTAATTTTGTATTTTCATGATTGTTGTGGTCGTCTCAAAAGTTCGCACCGCGTTGCCTTGTTCCCTTTTGTCGAAATCTTTTTTGTACTTATTCTGCAATGTGTTTTAGTCTTCCATTCATTTTTCTGCTTAGCTCATAATTCTTCATTGTTTTCAGATGGACAGCAATCATATTAGTCACGTTATTCTGTTCTTCTTCCATTCTGGGCTTAATGCTACTGATGTTGCAACAAAAAATGTGAAGTTTATGCAGCTGATACTATCAAAACTTGGGCATGCCGCAAATGGCTCTCCCGTTTCAAGGAAGGGGGTAGAAAGCGCTTAAGAAGGCGCTCACTTTGTTGATTAAATGTTATATTTTGTTTTGAAATTGTGCAAAACGGTGCAAACTTTTGAGACAATTTAATCCTTGATGACTTTCACAAATTTTTAACCCACCTTTAAAAATTTGAACATGGAATATTCCACATCTGTGCGTTTCATAAGGATAGTCGTGCCCACTAAATCATAGAATGGCACAGTGAAGTCAATATCGTTTTCTCGTTCGGCAAGAACCGATATTGGGCCAATAGCTATTTCAGATATGCCTAATACAGATGCTCTCAACTGAGTAATTTTTAAAGCAAAACGTCCAAACGTCTACCAGAGACCAAAGCTCCGATCATTCCATTCCAATTGCCATTGTCGTCAACTGAGCCAAACTTGTTGTCTTGCACCAACTCTAGTTCGTAGGTAAAATTTAGATCTTCTGTAAATAAATTTGCTCCAAAATGATCGTATTAATGATTTGTAGTAAAATTAGCATTTACTTTTCAACATTTTTAATAAATCAATGCAGTAGCCTTCGAGTATTAGTTCACCAGTTTTCTTGTCTTTGCCATGCTGGATGAAAGGTTCTTGCTGAAGTAGACAAAAACTTTTTTTTTTCAGAAAATGTCAACAAAAAGACTCACAATGATAGTGATTATCTTAAAATGGTTGACTTCTTGTATATTCACACCAAGACTAAATTGAAAAAGAATTAGGTAGAAAATTGTTGGTAGAAGTTTGAAGTATTTTGTGCAAGTAAAGATGTGCGAGATGTCAGCTTTATTGAGCTCTTTTTTATTGATCGCAACCGCCCTTAGGCTGTCGGTTTAACCAAGTTTGACTGTACTTGACAGTCTAATTGATAATCAGTGCAAGATTCAGTATCAACTTTTGCTAAGTTTAGAAGCTTTCTTTATTAGGCCTTAAAGTGGTTGAAGGAGCATGGGGGAGGGGGGTAAAGTGCAATCCATGGATGGTTTAGGATGTGTTTACTTTGTTTCTTAAAGTTTTGTAAAAATGCAAGTTTTACACAAGTTTTTAAAAACCAATTAATCTTTGTATACCTGTAATAAAGAGGCACGATCCCACTAATTATAGTCCAATTAGCAATCTACAAATATAAGTAAACTTAGAGAAGCTAATCTGGGTTCTTATTCTTTATCGGGGCCATATTCAACAAAAAAACACTGTTGAATAATTCCACAAATAGTGTGCTGTATTGTATAAAGTGTATTGTTTTTAGCTCAGGGTATTGCTGAAAAAATTCGGCGCTACTCGATTATACCCACACCCCCAAATCGATTTTCCAAAAGTGTCTAATAACCATTTTTATTGTAATTTATGCCAAAAAAAGAACAAAAATACTATTTTAAAGGGATTGAGGGCTGTATTGGGTGGGAAAGGGGGAAAAAATAGGGCCACTTTGTAAAAGGGCTACTCAACCATATTTTATTGGGAAAAAGGGCAGTATAAAAGAGGGTAAGGGACAATCAAGAGGTCACTTTGTAGTAAGAGAAAAGATCTTGAACATAGCATCCTTTGCAGGGACCTATCGCATAGAGAAGTTCTGGTATGCATGCTATTTTCATGCATCCACAGCTTTTTCTCAAATGATTTATGTCTCAGATATGTCTGTGTGGGCATCTCAACTCTCGAGCCCCCTTCGTTGCCGTAAGGGGTTAGAGATGCGCGCACAGACTAACCTGCGAGATGAATCCCAGCCTCTAAAGTGCATCTAGAGGCACTTTAGTAAGTGAGACGGGTGAAGGGCCCTTCAAATTAGTGGTCCTTATGACTGCCCTCTCAATTCAGCCCTTATATTCCTGAGAGTTATTATTTAGCGCTTTTGGAAAAATTGATTTTTTCGAGGGCGGGGGGAATAACCGAGTAGCATCAAAATTTCAATATTAAATTGAATATTTCATTCGAAAACTTCAAATATTCGACAACCCTACACAAAACACACATAATACACAAAAAAAAATAAAAAAATAATAATATCCTAAAATAGGATGAAGGATAAGAACACAAAATGTTGAAAAAATGACATGAAATAAAATGAACTAACATATTTGTGATAGTTTATCTCAGGCTCTGACAGTTTCCTTTCCACTTTCATGATTATACTTCTAACAGACTAAACATAAAATGTGTATAAATGCTGCGAAAATACCACAATTTGCCTGGTAGTAAATATGCCCTAAGATTTAGTAAATTATCAAAGCAAATATTTATGTTTTTTTTACCATAGTGATGTAAATATTTCCCAAATTCATACTCCTTGTCTCTCCTTCTCATCAGCTTTTTAATGGAAATTAAATCTTGCGCTCCGCTATCCTGTGCCGTCTTTTTTTCAACAAACAAGTCCGGCTTTTTGTTGGTTAAAACGACCAAAGACTTGTCAGTAATAGAAAGGTATTCATAGGCGATTGACATCATGTCCACACAATAAGAAATCTTAGGCTGTAATTTTTTGTTTAGTCTTTCATATGAAAAAATTGACAACCTCATTAAAAGTGTGCACATCAAATGCTAGGTCGATGTCAAGCTCTTCACGAATTAAAAATTCGGTAAAATTTCTTAATTGCTCAAATCTGGGAGAGCCAATCATTCGCACCCAAAACAAGTTTGCACTTTGACATTCTTCACACCGCAAATTAAGAGTGTCTTTGGAGAAGACGACCACCTGAAGCATGTTCCACATATTTATTTCCTCTAAAAAGGATGTCTACTCTAAAAGTCCCCCTTCTAACCTTTAAAACTTTTCATGAAAATTCTCTTTTCCTGCGGAGTGGCCCCTTCCTTGTCCTTTCTCCTCCCTTATACAGCCCTTCTTCTCAATAAAAGATGGTTGAGTAGCTCTTTTAAAAAGTGGTTCTATTCTTTTCCCCTAGCTCCCAATGCAGCCCTCAATCCTTTGAAAAGTCTTTTTAGGCACTTTTAGGCTTTTTTTTCACATTTTTCTTACTAAAACTGGCCAAAGAAAGCCTTTAAATATATTTTTCTTGAGTCTATTGCGCTTAAGCCGAATGCCTAAGCATACAGTCAACTCTCGATATAACGTCACCCCAAAAAGTTGGATCCACAGCTGGGTCCGACCATTTTTTTTCCTCAAATTTTGACATCTTTTGCCCATTTTGATATTGATCTCTCTAAGGCAAAAAATCGTGAGGATTCTGAATTTGTCGGTCATTTTTACACAACTCAACAATTTCACCTTTTAAAAAGCCAACTCTCAATATAACGTCACCCCTTTTTCAAAAATGGTGACGTTATATCGAGAGTTGGCTTTTTAAAAGGTGAAATTGTTGAGTTGTGTAAAAACGACCGACAAATTCAGAATCCTCACGATTTTTTGCCTTAGAAACATCAATATCAAAATGGGCAAAAGATGTCAAAATTTGAGGAAAAAAATGGTCGGACCCAGCTGTGGATCCAACTTTTTGGGGTGACGTTATATCGAGAGTTGACCGTAATGCCTAAGAAACTGGCGCCCATACTCAAAACATCGAATCGGAATGGCAAAAATATGAAATGGGCCACAAGAAGGAATATAGAATTGTTCCTTAGCTATGTTTCAGACTATTTCTGGAGAAAAAAAATTTGTTCAGCACCTTAGGAAATACGGTGACTGAAATATTTATTGAACAAACTGCTTACTTTATCAAAACTTTTGGATTCAAACTGGGGCATTGCATGAGCTATGTATTTCTCCACCTAAACTAAAACATATTAAACTGTGTCCTTCAACAAGAATAGCTCCATCTTACAGTAATAGTTTTAGCAATAAAAAATAAGTTGGTGGCAGCTGAAGCAAGGTGTGTGATGTGCTTTTTAATTTTAGCCTCATCACCGACTGTTTCTTCAAATAGGACGCGAAAGGGAAGAGCTTCAAACGGCTTTTTCCAGTCGTAAAGTAAAGTTTTGTCTAATGACATTGCTAGTATTAAGTTAGTCACATTTTATATGTAAAACAAACCAAAGTGCTTGTCATAAACAACAACAATATCAGAGGATATGTTGAGTCGTACAACCAATTCAGGCAAAATATTATCAAAAACCACAAAATTGGGTATGAGAACAGCATAGTCATTTGCTACTTTCTTTTCAAGTGACTCTAAAAAATTTTCAAAACAAAATTCGTAGACAATACCAAACTTAGACCGGTATGAAGGCCATTCCACGTCTGTAGATGTGTCTAAATACACGTTTTTATCATTAAAAAATGTTCTTTCAAAATAATTCCGCTGCTTAAAACACCAAAAATGCAGAGTGGTCCAAAAAACTTGGCCATTAAACAAAAAAAGGTTGTAAGCAGTCATATTCCTTTATGTAATACAGAACAAATTGCTAATACAGAACCTGTATTGTAGGCATTTTTGTCGTCTCAGCAAATTTTCTGACTTTAGATTTGCCTTCAGCGCTTCTTGCCATACTAATAACAAAAGACGTCTTTTCACGAATGCTTTCGAGATCTAAAACATCTGCTATACAAATTGTTATGAACAACGTCTGAAAATCCGCGATTAGCGCCTTTCAAATACTAACCGCCCTGTTTAGTCTTAGATAAGTGTTATGGTTTCAAATGTTCAAAAAATAGGAGCAAATCTCTGGACTTAGATGTTTGAAAATTTGGGGGTTGATAAAGTATTCGACATAAAATTTGACTAGAGAGAGTATGGTATCAAAAATATAAAAAAATGATTCGACAATTTATTTTTCTCTTGTAGAATCTGGGGGTTGAAAAACGGCGTGACATGCTTAGTAGAGAGAAAATGTGGCACTTTAAAATAACCAAAAATTTACTACCAGCAGAAAAATTTTCGGAGAGTTGGATTGTATTAAGTAAAACGACGTCTTCATCAAGCCCGTAGACCTCATTTTGATACAGCACAGAAGCATTGAGATAGGTGATATAGGGGCTCACGATGCTGTCTAGCTCTTCATAGATTATGCCTATACAAAGGGATTAGTGAACTGGTTATGGAAACTCTATATTACTGATTGTTGTTGACTCTTGTAGATCAAAACAGAGATATAAATAACTCAAAAATAGAGGTAGCAGTGCAAGGAAATTTTTTTTCATTTGAATACACCACAAAAAATATTGCTGGATTGGATATATATTTCAAGCGTATTAAATTTCATTTATTGCGCAGCCTTCCTTGTCTATCCCATACATTTAGAATTTATGGAAACAAGGATATTGGGTTTTGAAAATGGAACCTTTTAGTTTGTTTACTTATTTTGACAAAAGTTGGATTTTGTTTTTGTTCTTTACAATTTTTTTTCTTAATACAGTCGGCTGTACAGAGAAACTCGATATACACACATCTTGTCGTCAAAAAGCAAGTAGAAATTTGCCGAACTGACGAAAAAAACAATTCAAAATTTGCCGAATTGGTAAAAAGACAATTCGAAATTTTTTAGTGTTGTTATGATGAAAAATAGCTGGATCAGAAGTCGTTGCTCAATATATTGACGGTATACGCTGAGCCTCGATATTTTGTCGCTTATTCACGGCCGTCGCAATATGGTTTCAACTTCTACCCAGTGAATCCGCATTTTCTACAAAATTTTTAATTTTGTTACCACTCTATCATTTAAAACTTCCTTAAAAATTCAGCTTTAAATGCAAAATTACAAAAAAAATGACTTGCTTGTTGAGATACGACGAAACGTTGACATAAAAAGCTTTAAAAAGCATTTCGGCATGAAAAGTGGGTACCGTATTTACTCTAATAAGCAGGCACTTCTAAATTCAAATAAATGTGTTTGTGGCATTGTGTTTTTGACCTATGTTTTGCTGGTGTCTTCTGGGCATGTTATATGCCAAAATGTAGCTTATAATCTAGGCTACCTTTTGGTATATAACATGTCCAGAAAACACCACCAGAACATAGGTCAAAAACACAATGCCACAAACACATGTTTTTGAATTTAGGGGTGCGCGCTTATTACAGTAAATGCGGTATGCTGGCTCCTATCAAGCAACTCTGCAGATTCTGACTTTGCTTGTCAAAAAGACTCAAAAATTTCCGATTTATTTGTTACGTATTAAAAACCATAGAAAAAAAATTTTAAGATTGTCTTATAGTGTATAGTGCCTTGTAGTAGTGCAGTGATACCAAAGCTCAACTATTTTAGTAAACATGTGGCAACCTCAAACAATTTCAATGTCTATAAGTGCAAAATAGAATGGTCACTAGAGAGAGCAGGTATGCTAAGAAAAAATTTATACCCAATAAAATATATCCAATAATCATGCACATTTTCACCAAAATTTTTTGCTAAATGTTAATTGCTAAAACATCTACGCACTGACAAAACTTCTGTCTTGATATTTGGGTGGGTGGTTGTGTTGAGTGACGGCAAACACTCCGAAATTTTCGTCATTGCGGATCTCAAGCCTTACAGAGCAATATGGTTCGCTGCTTTTCCGATTGCAAGCGTACTCACTGATCCCATTTGCGAGCACTTTTCGTCGGCGGTACTCGTAGCCTTTCTTGGAAATCAGCAGTCGTGATACACCACCCCTCCAATTCTTCTGAGCCGATTGACGGTAGTCAAATTGCACATGACCAGGTGGTTCATCCCACTCAGGCTTCTTAAAACATATAATTAATCAAATAAATGCGACTCCAGGTTTGCATAGTGCCTAGTATATCTAATCATTAAGATTAAGCTAACCGTATCTCCAGTAATAACCTTCGTGCTTTGCTGTTGACGTGCCTTGAAAGCTCCAGGTCTCAACCTTGGATGTGCTTTGGACTGAGGATTAAACTGAAACCAAAAATATATCATCTTTTACAACAGCTACACACTCACCGGATAATAAGGGGAGCAATGATTGTGCTCTCTGTCCGTAAATTGGCCCACATTCTGGTTGTGATTCATGTTGACTCGAGCTTGACAACGAGAAGTTCTGCGTTTACTGCACACGTAAACGTCCAAGCCAATCGCTCCAGTTCCATGTCTCAAATATTCATAGCCCAATGGAGAAATGAGGGGAGGATATTTCAGGCCGCCCTTCTTCTTGCAGTGCTGATTCTGGACGCGGAATTGAACAAGACCAGTCGGCTCAGTTTGTTCTGATTTGATTTCTTTAGCCACTTTTTGGTTAGGTTTTTTTGCTGGAGTAGAATTGCGAGAGCTTTCACTGTCCTCAGACAAACTGCTAGCAGAAAACATTGTTTCTTTTTGCACTGGATGAAACATAAAGGCTAACGGATTTTCATCTGCAATTAGTTAAGATTTTTATCGGGTGTCTAAAAAGTGCCCGACCTAGATTAATGGCATTCTGAATCATTTCCTGGGGGATGGTATCCCATTCTTTGACAACCCAAGCCTTTAGTGCAGCGATCGAATTGTAGGACTTGGAGCAGACCTTTAACTCGATATAAGGTTAGGCGAAGCAGTTCAGAACATTCCAGTCGCAAGAGTTTGGAGCACAACTATTCGGCTTCTTTTATGAGATGACATCTCCAAGGAAATGATTCGGAATGCCATTGATAATTTCCCAAAACGTCTTCGTAAATGTATTGGGGCGGATGGCGGCCATTTTGAGTGATTTGAATAAAAGTAATATGCGGTTTAAAAGTAGATTGAAGATGCTTTAAAATGATGCATAAGTTATAAATATTGTCCTATTTACAAATATGATAAAAATAAGAATTAATTTAGGTCGAGCACTTTTTAGACACCCGGTAGAACAGAAATTTTGTGTGAAATGCCGCTAATACAATTGACTAAATAATTACCTAATCCATTGATCGCATTTTCGTATTGTTCCTCTAGTTTTATGCAGCCGTCATATTTTTCATAAGTAGAAGGACGATCGAAGAAACGATCAAGATTTTGACGAGAACTTGGTGTGGAGAGACCTGTCTTACGCGTGCCAACCTAAATATTGCGATTGTACTAATTGAAGGCATCATGTATTAGCCTAAAATACCTGAAGTGGGGTCTGACTGGGTGAGCTTGAAAGTAGACGAGTTGAGTCGAGCAGAAAATTGTTGGTTTTATTATACGAAGGCTTTGAACCTACTGCACAACCATTTAAATTAAACACCGAAATTGGCGCTCCAGTTTTAATAACTGCAGTCGCAGAAATTTCAGTCATCTCTAAATAGGGCTGGAATTATAAAATTTGTTTTAAAGATCTTATTTATAACTAATTTTAAAGCACCATTTCTGTTGCCCACAATACTTTCGTTTAAAGAAATAGCCTAAGGAAAACCTAATATTTTGTAGATTTTGTTAATAAACTATAACTTAATATGCATAAAAAATGATAAAATCATAAAACTGTGATAAATGATAGAGAAATAAAAATGCATACAGTGGCAATAAAAAGGGCCTCGCATTTCTCATAAAATTTTATAAAAGCAAAAAAAACAATCTACCAGTAAAATAGCTAAAAAACAGACAAAAAAGTTTGCAGATGTAAAGACTTATAAGTAAAACAAAAAGCCAGAGATAGCGTTCAGAAAATTTTTGTGGGAAAATATATTTAAAAATTTGTTGTTTCAAAAGTTTTGCACCCGCTTGTCTTTTCAACACTAGAATTACAATTTCAGCCTCAGGGTTTTCGTCAAAAAGCCTTGCAAACTCAACATAATGGTGCCTGCTGTTTTTTATAAGAGCTTTAAAAAAGGTTAGATGAGGTTGCAAAAATTGCCCACGTACCGATGGGGCGCTGTGAGGGCGTAAACGGCATAAGTGTCGAAATATAGGTAGAATAATTGCTGGAGCAATTTGTGTGATTTGCGGTTTCCTCATTGTAGACACTCTGAGGCTGTAGCGTTTGGCTGTAGCCACTGAGTGTGGCGTTTGGCTGTGGCTCTTGGCTGTCCATTGTAGACACCTCTTATAGCTACAGCTTAACTTCAAAACGAAACGCCACCATTGTAGACAGATCTTTACGCAACTGATGAATGTTACTTATGTGACGACAATACTTTGCAAATATCTGTCCATTAGCTATTTCTTAAAATAACTGGTGCCCCAAAAGTTCATGGACAAACTTGCAGCTCATTTTTTGTAACAAAAGTTATTTCGCAACAAAAATCCAAATATACAGTTTTGTAGCGCTAAACTTCCTCTTTTGAATGCAATGTAAACTTTTTATTTTATTTGCTGTTTCCATCATCAAAGTTAGGCAAAGAAAAAAAAAGAATGAAAAATGATTCACCCAGCGCATTATTCATGTTGTCTTTGTGTTGAACCATCCTTGTTAAACTTTTTGGTCATTTTATTGATATTGCGAACAAAGTTACACACAAAATATTTTTTGGTACAGTCGAGTCTCGATTTAGTGAAAAAATATACACTAAATCGAGATATACACTAAATTCAGACTACTCTAAATCGAGACTCGACTGTACTACTGTATTATTATACACGATCCATTAGGTTTATACCCCTCTCTCCAAAAATGATACACCTCCCATTCCCACCAAAAAGTACTTGGTTTTCTAGATAAATTGACCATATAAAAAGTATTTCTTCACCTTTTTTAAGGGATAAAGGGCTGTATAGGGAGGGGAAGGGACAATTAAAGAGCCGATTTCTAAGGACGTAGGGCTGAGGCCCACTCAAAAAAAAAAAGATCTTGAACATAGCTTTGACAATTGAGCTCTACCGCATAAAAAAGCTGTGGCATTCATGCTATTTTCATGCATCCAGAGCTTCTTCTCGAGTGATTCATCTCTCAGATATGTTTCTGTGCGCATCTCAACTCCAACCCTCCGAGCGCGTGTAAGGGTTAGTTATAAAATTGTAGGGGGGGAGTGGTCTAATCCAGTAGAGTCTATTTTTTATTTTCACAAAAAAATTAAACAAGTGAGTGATAAAATGAAAGAAAGTGAACATCGATTATTTTGGTTGTATTAAACAAGTAAGCAACTGGAGAACTCATTTCTTTGGGGTGCTGCCGTCTGGATTTTGCAACTCAGACGGAAGAGCTGTGTTCATCATCATAGGCAGGAAGAACAATTTGTACATTATTGTCTAAAATTCAACCAATAACTTCAATATATGAGGTGTATAAGGGGGCGGGCGGTATAACCGAGTAGCACCAAAAAGTTAACCACCTTTAATTCCACATATTCAGGGCTATTGACTACTTCAGCAGGTAATTCTATGTTCAGTTTCTCATTTCCCTGAAAACAACAATTTCTGTTTCTTCTATTATTTCTAGTCTAATAAAGATTTTACGGATTGGATTGCCTGGGTTTTGTCAGCAAGTTGGAACGTTTGATTGGCATTTTTTAAGAGAGTCATTCTCATGTTTTTCTTGTACAAAGCAACCCCATTAATAGTGGCAGTGGAAGGTGGGAGTAGTTTGTTCAGCGCTTTTTGGAGAGAAAAGTTATTTGCAAGCGTGCTATTTGTTAGGTAAGTGCTGGTGCAAGGCTTTTGTTCGGGTGGCTCATCCTGGTCCAAACCAGCCGCAGGGGTGGTATCCTTGCTGTTTAGTCCAAGTCTCTGTAATTTTGAACAATGTCGATTTTGAAGATGAGAATTCTAATACTAACCTCTCTTAAGTAAGCTTCAATAGCCAAAAATCCAGTGCTTCTTAAGCCCTCTCGCTGATACCTTTCCATAGCAGCCATATCGTCAGATTTGCGAACAAAATGACACAGGTTGCGAAGCATACAAGACCGGCGATCTTCCTATAATATTGGATGTTTATGTTTATACTTTATTTATTTTATTTACTGCTCTTTTTTTATTAAAGACTGTAAGGAGGCTGTTCACTCTCTCTCTACTTAAAATTGAGGACCATTCTTGAAGGCACATTTTTTATAAAATTTCGGGCGCTATTAGAATATCCCCCCAATTCTCAGAGCTACTTGATTGTATAATATTTTCATGCATCCAGAGCTGTTCTCGAGTGATTTATGTCTCAGGTATGTATCCCAACTCCCAGCCCCCGTCGCCCTTGTAAGGGAGCTTGAGAGTCAGAAATGCGCGCACAGACTTACTTCGGATTATTTCGGATTACTTCGACTTATTTCGGATGATTTGAGAGCATATTCAATAGTATTTTCTTTGAAATAACTTACTGGATGAATGCTGTCCACATTGCGTTGTATCTCGTCCACCAGTCTGTCTTTCATAGTATGTCGTTTAGGTGCCATACTCTCCACAATGGCTGCAGTTTTTCTCTTCCTTGTTTGTTTGGGCTTGATCTTAGGACTGGAATCCATTTTGATACTTAATGGTTTGGGTGGACGCATGCGGTTGTTGGTGTGGCGCAGCACATCTCTGATAAAAGACCAAAGTTAAGAACAATTATTTTGCAGGAGAAAGGACCTACGAATTTTCAATAGGAAGCACTTCATCCAACAAGTTTTTGAGCTGCACCATCCTCTCGGGGGTAATGATTCCTTCATAGAATTTGAGGGCATCTTCTGGATCATCTGGGCACTGGCTTTCCTCCTCTAATTCCGCTGAAAGTCGTACATCTGATTCTCTGAGAAAGTCTACTAGCTGAAATCAAATTTTGATCTAATTTAGTTTTTTCTAATTGAGCTTATAAAATAAGGGTCAATTCTTAACGTTTTTTTTGGAAAATTATCATTTGTATTATGTAGAAATTCTGAGGTAGAATCTCTTGGGGACCTTCTATCTCTAGTTCAGCAATGTAGTCTAACAAAAAGACTAGTTTTATTTATTTTTATTGTTATTTCTTAAAAGATAAAGCTAACTTGGGTTTTCTGATCTTCCGGTAACTTTTCTATTTCCATACTAAGCTCCTCACTGCCATATTCATTTGGGTTTTTGATCAGCTTCACCCATCGGCCAGATCTATTCACCACTTTGCCAAATTCCATCTTTTGAAGGTGTTTGGAGTCGGCTGTAAAAGAGCAAAAGAAGTTTTTATTCGAGGAAGGTAGGGATTGAATGCTTGAGTCCTCTAGTACTATTATTGAGTACTTTATATTAGAAAATGAGCATAAAAACAAACATTTTCATTTGTACAGTGTAGTCGCCGTAAAGATGCAGCGCAACTTCTTCTCCCCCCCCCCCCCCCCCAAAAA
>BBSZ01004594.1:0-27239 GCA_000981365.1 Subanguina moxae | reverse complement strand
TGCTGTTGGGGAAGTTGACAAATGAGTATATGGTCGACTGTAAAGCCAATACCTGGTAGGTCGGAGAAAAGAAGTATGGCATCGTTGAACTGCGCAGTGATCAACTGAGGCCTCAACTGAATCAGGATGGCAATGCCGATGAAGAGAGGGAAGGAGGCATCTGTGAGCAGCAAAGAGTCCCACAAATGAAACAGTTTGTGCAGTGGTAGAACGTGAGCAAAGCAAGTCAAAAACCAGGGAATTGCAAATAGTTGGGGGTGGAACTCCAATCGGTTCAAATGACAAGCTAGTTCTGGGTCGATGAATTTCAGTAGGAGCACAAAAACCGCCAGGTATTCTGTAAATGATATCACTAGTTGGATAAAACATACGGAGAAGGGGACCGAAAGGCACCAGACAACCAATTAGCAAACCTTGAATGATGTCAGAGTTGTCCTTTAAGAAAAAGTTGTGCAAGTACTTGTTGATAAAGGCCGTCAAACAATTGAAAGCAATAGCTAAAATTACAATCTTCCAAAGTGTTTGGGTATAACAGTGCTATGCTAGCGCACTCACTCAGGTTGTTGAAGTTGAGCACCAGAAAAGGAGCAGCCAAGGAGTCCAAACCTTGCCAGTAGACATATCCGCTCTCTTGTTGACAAGCCAGCCAGGCCTTGAGCAATAGTTTCAACTTGTGGTGAGCCACTGGAGAAGTCATTAGTTCATCATACTAAGTCAACTACACATTTTTCTAAGGAATTAGGTGTGCCTGGAGTCCCCCCTCTTTCTTCCTCCCGAAATGATATTTGTTGCACATCGAGTAAAAAATCATTTAGGAGACTAAAGGATGAGGGACTTCAGCCCAAAGTGTGTGTGATAGCTTACTTGGTGGCACCTGGGTATGTCCACCTGCAATTGCCGGTCAGAGGCCTGCTCGGAGAAAGTATCCAACAAGTGGAACTCATTATGCTCATCCGCTGCATCCAGCAGAACTGCCCACACTCCTGCTCTGTAGATTGGGGGAATGTCTTTCTGGGCTTCCGATCTCAAAAGCTCTGTTTTGAATGGGTGCATTGCCAACAGATGACTGAACAAACGCATTCGAAGAACCTGAACAATTGAGTGATCAAGTACTCTCCAGACTTATATCTTCAGTGTCCAATACGCTCTGTAAAACGATCTAGCCACACATTTATGTGAAAAAGCCTGCGTTTTGATCAGAATAAAGTTTTTCCCAAACCTGATAGTCAATGTCTCGCTCTTTGACAACCAGTGTTTGTGCCCTAAACACATGGCTGGTCTGTGAGATGGAGGGGGCTTTCCTTTGCGAGCCTCCCATTTCAGAATCCAATTCAAAACTGTGACACAACTCAAGCAGAGGAATTGATTTGAGCCTCTGGAATTACAAGATGGGAAATTAAACGAATGGGGATTTGGCTAGAATGACTACCGCTCTTAAATTTTTGCTGGGTAGAACACAGATGTGGAGAGTGGTGTTGATTGTGCGTGTCTTTTCATTACCATACATCTGGATTTCTCGGACAACCAAACTAAATAACAAATTGGGCACTACTTATGCGCCTAATTACGTGCCAACCTGGGCATAGTGCACACTGGAGGTCTCATCTGGATGATACCTTTGGTGATGAGTATGTTCTCCACGCTGCTTCCACACAGCTTCCACAAGAAAAACAGCTCATTCAACGGCCGGTTGAAGCGTTCCAATGAGGGATCTTCCCTTTGTATACGTGCTAAACTCACAATTTTACGGAATAATTCAGTGACTTGACCGGGTAAAACAACAACTTCACATTTTACAAAAAGAGAGCATTAAAGAACTCCACTCTTACCTTGCATACTTTCAATCGACTCATCCAACATCTCTCTAGGAAGTTCTATGCTGGGCATCAACGGTTGTCTATCGCTTTTTGTATTCTCTAGCATACTCAGCACATCTGCAGTGGTTGGTCGTTTGGATGGAAACACTTGAAGGCACTTAGTAAGTATCATTGTAATCTCTTCCGGTAAAGGAGCACTGGGACAAGCAAATTGCATGGCATCTAGGAGGTGGGGCAGCACTGACTCACCATTTGCTAAACACAAGCGGTAAAACGAAATTTTTATGTTCAAAAGGATGTCCAGCTGTCGTAAGTCCAACCAAAAAATATAGTTAGAGAGTATACAAAAACAAAATGAGGCACAACCTTTATTGATCACAGCACTCAACACAGAGAATATTTGTTTGGTGGCCCAGATGTCAGAGAGTCTCTTCCTAGCAAATATCTCGAGCAAAACTATGCCAAAAGCCCAGACATCTGATTTGTAGGTGGCTGCACACTTCTGACTGACCAGTCGTTCTGGAGACAAATACCAAGCACTGCCAATGACATAGTCCACATCAAGGTTGTTGCCAGTGATGTGGTAAATTCCGTATTGCGCTACTTTGATGTGGTTTGGCTGCAACAACAGTGGGTAGAGGAGAACAATAGATTAGGCTGTCTTGTATTCCATGTTAAACCAACCTTTGAGGCCAAAATATTGTCGAGAGTAACCAGTCCCACCACTACCCGGTTATCATGGCAGTACTTGATGGCTGAGCAGGCTTGAAGGGCTGTCGAGTAAGCAAATGCCAGATCGAAACTGTAATGTTATCAAGTTATTTGAGAAGTATGAAGACAACATTTCAAATGGCCTGAGTCTTAGGTTTAGGCTGTAGGTCTGGTGTATGTCCCTACACACATATTTAGCACACATTCTGAGGCTCTTATTGCCCATTTTCAGAAATAACAACATGGTAAACATCCAAAAGTTGGGTATCGAACTGCCCTCCAGACTTGGTTGACCTTGGTCTCAAGCAACCCTGATCCTAATCCCTTTTCAAGGTCTACAATCACACAGTTTTACCTGTTGGATTGACGGGCTTGTTGGAAGTAAGTTTGTTGATAGTGTTCAGAAATAACTACCACACCATTGGACGCTAAAAACCACATAGAGAGTAAGCAAAGCTTGGTGCTGTCCAACCTGTATGACACCTAATCAACTCTACATACTTGCACAAGTGGGGGTGCTCCAGGCGTAGAAGCTTGGAAAACCTACTGAGCATGCGAGTGGGAGAAGGGGCTGAGGGAAGCCCGTTGGCACAGGTCTTTCCGCAGTCGTCATTGCCAATTAGTGTCACTGCTCCAAACTCCATGCTACCCACATTGATGAATATTTCTCTAAAATGGCTAATAAATAGTTGACATAACTCTGTGAATTCACGACTCTTCGACAACATCTCTTTTTGTCCAGTCTAGGGGAAAATGGCACCTAACATGTAGTATGATGTTTATCCAAAAAACCTATCAAATTCGATAAGGACAAGCAACAAGAATTACTGCGAATAGCCAGCTGAACAGCCCTCGCTGACCTGCCTCTCAAGAAACCGGCCCTGGGGGTGGATTACACAAGGAGTCGACAATGCTCTGTGGTTGTAAATACAGCGTCGACTGTATTTCAGCTTCAAAGTACAGTCAAACCTGGACAAGCCGACACCCCTAAATTCAAAAAAATGTGTTTGTGGCATTGTGTTTTTTACCTATGCTCTGTTAGTGTCTTCTGGCCCAGAAGTTCTGGGCATCTTGCATATCAAAATTTAGCTTAGATTCTAGGCTAAGTTTTGGTATATAACATGCCCAGAAGACACCAGCAAAACATAGGTCAAAAACACAATGCCACAAACACATTTTTTTGAATTTAGGGGCGTCGGCTTATCCAGGTTTGACTGTACCGGAGATGGTATTTTACGCACTTCATTAAATGCTCTCCAGCTCCAAAACTGTTGTTTAAATTGGATTGGCCATGTGTTTGTCCCTTCAAATGCCTTTTTGAAGGGAGACAAGAAGGAACGCACACTGTCTGACTAGTGCCAACGGCCATGTTAGTGCATCTATTGAGTTTATTCAAGCACAAGGGTGGCCAAGAGCATAAAAAAGACAAGGCTAGACACATCTTTCTTTCTTTCAGAGGTTTTATCCCACTTTTGACCATAAACTTTTGCAGCAGCAGCTATGTTCAAGTAAACTAGGGTTAACTAGACCGTATATATTTGCTACACACTAGTGCTTACCGTATATCAAATTGCGGAGGAAAGGATTGATATAGACATGGAGAGCCAAGATTCCATCGAATTTCTCGTCGGTTAGTTCATTTTGAGGGTGGGTAAAAGGCAGTTGATCATGCTTTTTCCAATACTTTTGATATTTTTATTCTAGGGCCCTTCGGAATTTAAAATGTTCTCAAAAAATCTGAGTCTTAGTCAACTGAATGAATCAATTACAGCCCGGTCCACTGACCCCTTTCTTGAGGCTTGCGACAGACAGGTTTTCTTTGAGAAATTGTTGTGCGAAATCAACAAGCAATATGATGCTCCACAAACAGCTTTTCAACTGCTTTCCCACAAACTATTAAGTCCTGATCAGGTGGAGACTCTTCAAACACTGCAGGTATGTTCTCCTTGCCCTCAAAAAGTTAAAATTTAAAGTTGCCTTCTTTTTATATGAGGATTTTTCATACCACTTAATGAATAGGGCATGAGACTTGATACTTATTTAAAGGTGCTGGACCAACTGGTGAGACAAGCAGGCTGCCGAGTAGCTGTGGAAGTGGGCAAATTCAAGTTCCTCAACAACTTCATCCGCCTGCTCTCTCCCAAATACCAAGGCATGAGCACTTCTGAAGCTGTTCGCCTTAAGTCTATTGAACTTCTCTATTTGTGGAAAGAGTCTTTGAGGCATTTGGAAAAGATTCAAGAAGTCTATCAGCTGTTAAAGAAGCAAAACATCATCGAAGAAGATCCTAAACCACACCAACAAATTCCAACTATACATTGCTTCCCAAATATAAAGCCGAGACTGGCCACCTTTGAGGATGAGCAAAAGGCGCAATTGTTGGCAGACTTATTGAGGAGCAGCAAGCCTGAAGACTTGCAGACTGCCAATCAAATGATTAAAAGCATGGTCAGAGCGGAGGACCAGAAGATGCAAAAATATCACAAGAGAAAAGAAGTGTTGGAGACAGCCGCCTCCACATCTGAAGCTTTGTGGAGTATGTTGGCAGAAAGTGCTGATGGTTTGCAAATACTTACCACTGAATGGGTAAATGGAAATGGTGGAAAACAAAACAGCCAAGACCAGTACAATACCATGAAGGTAATAAATACACAGGATGCAGCAATTTTTTCTCTCAGGTTGTCTTGCTCGTAACTTTTTGAATTCGATATCTCTTTTATTCGAAAATTGAGATGTTAGGGAAGCAAATGACAGCATATTTTCAAAGAATTATGTTCAAAACAGCGACAAATTCGACACAACGATTGGACATCAAATTAATTATCATATTCCTGCCTGATGATCTCCTGTGGCAGCTACATAAAGGCACATTCAATTCTTTAACAAAGCTCTGGCATTTTTGCGATTGGCCTTGTGTAAACTCGACTCTTGATCCATTCCCATAGAAGGTAGTCCATTGGTGCCAAGTGCGATGAATATGGAGGCCAGGCAAAAGAAGCTAAAGTCTAAAGAATAGAAGCAAGAATATGTTTTTAACAACAATATAAGCACATCTCCTTTGCAGGGTTGGTATCCTTCGCTTTCCTAACACCTTCCTTGACATTAAATGTCCTAGATATTTTGGGTTGACGCGTAATTATGGAACGTTTAAATTGGCGGGCTTTTTGCCAAGACAAGGTGGCCTTTTGTATCAATGTTTTCTATCAAAGTTGGTTAACAGCTTTTAATTGATACAGATGCGTGTCGACAACCATATTCACATTCGCCATATCACTTCGAGAAAGGACACTCTGCAGCCGATACTTGACGCGATCTCAACGAACTTTTTGGAGCGGGTACTATCACCGATTCTTGTGTCAGGAAGTGGTTTATTCGCTTTAAAGCTGGTAATACAAGCCTTGAGGATAGGACAGGAAGAGGTAGGCTCTCCGATTTTGATGATCAGGCTTTGCTGAATGCTGTGCAGGAGGACGACAGCCGAACTACTCGGATGCTGGCGAAGCAGTTTGAAGTCAACCAATCAACAATTGTTCGCCGGCTGAAGAAGCTGGGAAAGATTGCCAGCCAAATGGGAAGCAGTGATTGAGATGGACGGTAACTATGCTCCTGAATAGTCAATAAATTAGTTCGTTAGAATATGTGTTGATATAAATACACTTAGGTCAATAAAATAAACATTCCATAATTACGCATCAAGCCAATAGGGCTGTGCCGGACCCACTCGAATTTTTATCATCATGACTACAAGAGACATAATTATGCAGTCGTTAATAATATGACTCAAGATATTTTCAGGATTTGTTCGCGTCATTGCAAGCTTTTCGTCCAACTCTCTTTCGCTATGCTAGCGAAGCGGCAGAAACTACCGATGAAAGCAGTGAAGAGAAGGCACAATGGGTATTGGCTGATATTCTAGCTCTAAACGACCAAATCAACAGGACAATGCAGGCGTTTAAGGACAAGTTTGGAACCATAAAAGAGAATCATTTTCAATCCACTTCTAACTCATCAAAGGAGAAAGATTTGATCAGCATCGCGGAATGGGAAACTTCTAACTACTCTAGTTTGGATGATGTCAACATACTTTGCTCTATTTCTGCAGCCAATTCGCCGGCAACATTAAGGAAGGTTGCTCAGCTTCAAGAAGACAATTTATCGGAAAAGGGCAATTGTGCAGAGGATCCTCTAGTAACTCAAACCAATAATATAATGGAAGAGCTTAAAGATCTGGATCTGGTGCAAGCTAAACCAACAGAAGTGAGGCTGAGAGTAGGAGTTTGCGTACATAGGTCACTTAGACTAGACATGGTTTTCAAACTTTTCCCCAACGATCCCCTACTTTTTGAGATTTTTTTTAGGACACCTTAGTATGCAAAAAACCTCAGGAATCCGAATTTATCAGCAGAATTTTCTATAAAAGGCTTGTCTGCTGAAAAATATCTAAAAAGAAGAGACATGGAGCTAAAAGCCGCTAAAAACTGAGCTGACGACCAGAAACGATTTCACAAAAATAGCAATATATAGCGCTGGGGGTATATTGTAATTGAGTGCTGGGGCATAGTGTAAGTGCTCCGGAATCTCTAAAAAAGTTGAGACTTTATTCCAAGTGGCCATGCACCAGGCTTACTGTTAAAATCTTGGAAAATATTGAGCTTTACAGACAGTCAATCAGAAACAGCATAAGAAGGGAAGCTTCCTGCTGGACGATGTCTCAGTCACTGCTCATCAACTAGAGATTGGTAGCTAAGTCCCTTATTTTGCAAATTCCAGTGACTTTTGCTAATTCCAGTGACAACAGCAGAGCCAATAGTGTTGGTACAACAAAACCAATTGCACGCAATTCTATACAGAAGTATAGAAAAGGATAACAACTCGCTACTGCTTAAAAGCGCAGTATACTACATCGTTATTGTCAATTCCACAAACCCATTGCCCATATGTAACGTGCAGTTGGAGATGCGTTCTGCAAACTCAGTGACGTTTTGTTTGAATGTTAGCATCTATAACCAAAAAGAATTTATTCCAGCTGGTTAACAGCAGACTACTCAGAGCTAGTAGCACTAAACTTAAAGCTTTCAATCCAATAGCTCCTGTTGAAAATATCACTCAAGTGTTTGTATTGCTTCCGCTCACTGATACCATCAAAAAGGTAACGATTTAACCCAATTAAAGCATCCTATACAATGGTCGCGTTTGGTTGTGGCTTTTAGCCCTATGGTTAAAATGAGGTTTTAGATCTCATAGGTCTAAAGGCCGCAGCCAGACGCTACCACTGTAGATCAGACTCAACCTGCCTTAATTAGCATAGACTAGTCTTAAGTCAATGAATTTAGGCTGAAGTACATTACGCTATAACATTCACAGTGCAGAACCGGAAAGATGAAAAACATTTTGAAGGGTACGTCACTGTTGAATGGAGTTGACCCACAGAAGCAAATGCAGAAGAGTATAAAACCAACTGGACTTTATATGGCCCAATAAACTTTCTTTCAACCACTAGGAGTTACAGAAATAACGTCAAGAAATGAAACACCAATACAGAATTTTACATGTTCCTTAGTTTTTCTTTTTCTGACAAGGCACAACATTCTTTGTACCCTTCAATAGCTCATCTGCCTTCTTTCCTACATCCGAAAAGAGCTGCTTTGGAGAACGCAAGCTGATGATATCGAAATTCTGACCAACCCAAACGCCAGTGTACAAAGCTGCGGCCACAAAAATAGCAGTGACAATCACCATTTTGAAACAGAAGACTTAGTTGAACGCGCAGAATGGAAAGCTAAAAAGATTCTTTATAGACTGTATGGTTACCTCAGTTTACTGTATCACCCAAAAATTGCGCAAAAGTTTTTAAAAATATGGAGGGCTCTGTTGGGAAGAGGGCCAATTCTCATCAAGGGTCTCTTGAAAAAGAGGATACTGAATCTAGTTATGATTGCTGAGGTCTGCCGCATAAAGAAATTTGGTATGCATGCCTCAGGATAAAGAAATCCTTTCAAAAATGAATACTGTAAATGTGTATATGAAAGTATTTGTGGTATGACAAAGTGACCACGTAACAAATGTTCCTCGTAATAAATTTTCGCGTAAACTATGGTGTAGAGCCAATTGTTATGTGAGTTTGCTGGGATGTATTTGGTTGATCTCAATGAACTTGACAGAGTGTATTTGACCGTTCTCATAGAAGTTTGTAACCGTCTTTTTGGCATTGCAGTGCTTGTGGCAACCTGTTTGAATATGTCTAAATCTGCCTGGGTATATTCTTAATTTTAGTATGCCCGGGAATTTGCGCAACCTTAGATTTGGCCGCCATGTTTCAAGCGTCCACATTTATATGTCTTTGGCTTTTTGTTTAGTTCAACAATTAAATTCGAGTGCGCTCTGCCTTCATTATTTATACTCCGCTCCTGTTTGTATCTAATCCTTTTTCTCGTTCAGAAGTCGCTAAGGATGGCTGCCAAAAACGTTATTACAAGACTTCCACGGCCATCTGGTTTGAATTCTTCTGTGTCAACGCCTGTTGCGTGGAATAACAATGTTGCTCTTCATCTGCAGTCTAAGCGCTTCATTACTCTTGGAACTGCAATGTATAAATATATTTGGATGCCTGATGCAAAGTTCGAAAGAACATTCAAGGTTTGACAGCTTTGCTGACCATATATTATTAGTTTTGAGCTTTTCTTACTACTCGGTTCTTAGGATGTGCAAGGGGTAAGGATGAAATATGTGCAACCATTGCCCGCCGATCAGGTAGCTGATGGTATTGGCGCTCGTAAATTGGAGAAACTTTTTGAAGAATTTCCAACATGGGATGACAGAAGTCGTTTTGGTGGTAACAGAGAGAAGCAAATAGAAAACATGGTAACTAATGTGTATCCTTTGCGAACATTTTCAGCTTTAAATTGGCTCATAGAAATACCAACTTAAACGGACCTTTTGAGGTAATTAACTTTGGACCACAACATCCTGCTGCTCATGGTGTGCTAAGATTAGTGCTTGAATTGGAAGCAGAAGTAAGTCTTTTCGAGTTGAACACCAAGAGATTGTTTTTTTTTAAGCATAATTGAGCTTAAGGTGGTCGTTAAAGCATGGCCTCATATTGGATTGCTGCATCGAGCTACTGAGAAGTTGTGTGAATACAAGACCTATCCACAGGCTCTTCCTTACTTCGATCGTCTGGACTACGTCTCTATGATGTGCAACGAGCAAGCTTTCTCTTTAACCGTTGAGAAATTGCTGGGAATCGATATTCCGCCACGTGCAAAATGGATAAGAAGTGGGCATGTTTATTTCAAAGTTAGAGGACCTAGTTATTATCCCGTTGATTTGCAGCTTTGTTCGCTGAGCTGACTCGTATACAAAATCACATTATGGGACTTACCACACACGCTCTTGGTTTGTCGTTTTGAGATGTTCAAATTTTTTCCTATTTTTTCAGATGTTGGTGCAATGACTCCATTTTTTTGGATGTTTGAGGAACGTGAAAAGCTTTTTGAATTCTCAGAACGAGTGTCGGGAGGTATCCAAGTAAACTTTTTAGCCTTTCCTCTCTACCGATCATTTTATAGCTCGAATGCATGCTAACTATGTTCGGCCTGGAGGTGTTGCTTGGGATATGCCGATTGGGTATTATTTTGGGTTTTAAAATAGTTTGCATTACGAAAAACGTATTGCCCTATTGCTTCATCTTATTTGGTTTAAAAATTTGTTTATAAATTTTAAGAATGATGGACGATATTTATGACTGGGCTGTGAAATTCCCTCAGAGAATTGATGAGATGGAGGACCTACTGACAGAAGGCCGAGTTTGGAAAAGTCGAACGCAAGACAGTAAAATTTTTTCAACTTTTTGTCTTAAAAATAATGTAGTTTTTTTAGTCGGCATAGTGAAGGCCAGCGATGCTCTCAATTGGGGTTTCACCGGAGTTATGCTGCGCGGCTCGGGTATAAAGTGGGATATTCGAAAGACCCAACCGTAAGTTTTTTTAAAATAAACTTATACTTTTATAATATACTTTTTTAATAATATATTACATCATATACTATACTGACATATATAATATGCTATTATACCGTATTTACTCTATTAAGCGGGCATGCCCGCTTATTTTTCGACCCTTTGCTAGGGGGTCCGCTTATTAGAGGGTGCGCGCTTAATTTTCGGCCTTTTCTCGTATCATAATTCAAATTTTATTGGGAAACGCAATGAGATAGATCTCAAACAACTGAGGAAGAGCTGCAAATTCATTAGCTAGGGTGCTCGCTTATTAGAGGGTGCCCGCTTAATAGAGTAAATATGATATGTTATGAAATATAATATACTATTGTGATATACTGACCCGTCTGTGTTGCGTTTTAGTTACGACGCTTATGGTGAGGTGGACTTCGATGTCCCTGTGGGCATCAAAGGTGATTGCTATGATAGGTTAGTAACCCCGAAAGAGATGTTTGATAATTTAGCGTTTTGCTTAGGTACTTATGCCGAGTGGAAGAAATGCGTCAAAGCATCAGAATTATACATCAGTGCTTAAACAAAATGCCGGTCGGAGAAATTAAAGTGGACGACAGAAAAATAGTTCCTCCTAGCAGGGGTATGTTTCCGATTAGATTCATTAAAGCAGAACTTATTAAGCTTTTTAGGCGAAATGAAGGATAGCATGGTAAGAACCTGCCTTTAAATTGCAAAGAGTTGGTGACATATTTAAGTGTTTTAGGAGGCTTTGATTCATCATTTCAAATACTTTACGGAAAGTTATCAAGTACCTCCAGGCGCCTGCTATGTACCAACTGAAGCGCCGAAGGGAGAATTTGGGGTGTATATTGTTGCGGATGGGACTAGTAAGCCTTATCGTGTTTACGCACGTGCACCAGGTTAGTTTTTGAGCTTGGACTTTGCGTTTATCATCGCACGCGTTGTCTTTTTTGGCTACGTTTGGTTATGTTTCTGACTTCAGGGTTCGCTCACTTGGCCAAGATTCACGATATGGCGCACCTTCATCTAATCGCTGACTTGGTTGCAATTATCGGCACTCTAGATGTGGTGTTTGGAGAAATAGACAGATAGAAGGGCGAGTCCGAGTACAAAGTGATTAGTCGTTTTAAAAGTCCAGATTAATCCTGTGAAATAAATTTGTGTAATAAAAAATAAAGAAGTTAGTGCTATTTTGTCTCGCAATATGGATTTGGTTTATAATAGGAACAATACTTGCTTGAAACGTCAAGCAAATGCTTCTTATGGTGCCTAGATGTTAGGATAATTAATGAAGATTTACAGCACTAACAATTACTATAAGGCAAATAGTATACATCTTATAGGTAACGTAGCATTGCGGTTGTTTCTGGCATGGCTGTAAACTTACAGAGGACCAGTAATGAGGATAAATTAAAGCTCTCCAAGCATTACTTCTTCGGTAAACTTTTACTTATGTTTTTATTTATGAACAGTCAATACGAACAGTCGAATACAGCTTTAAATTTTCAGTTGGTATTGCATTTTTACCATTAGTTTGGCTTGCTAATGTGGTTTGGTTCTACAAGTATGCATACAGCAAGGAAGAGTTTGCAGAGCAGAAAAAACTTAAATTTTGTAAGTGTTCTACATAAAAATAAAGCTAATAAAGTCAATATTAATAGTCTTGTAGATGTAAGAGCCTCTTTCCTGGGTATGCTTTGTTGGTCGGTTGTAGTTGTGGCATGGACCATATTTTTCCAAACAAATCGTGGCAAAGGTGTAGCTTGGTGTGACTATTTGACATTTGTGTTCCCTCTGGGATACGTATAGGTTTGATATTGTCTAGGTGATCTAAGATTCATTTGTCAACCTATTTGTTAAATACAAAACTACTTTTTACAATAAATTAAAATAAAGTATGAAAGCTTGATTGTGTTCAAAATTTCCTACTGACAAAAAAGTATGTTGATGCGCCACCCCGCACCCAGTGTTCTCATTCCATTTTCGAAAACATTGCCTATACCTGCAAGAACGGAAAACAAATTCAGGCAAAACTTAATCCTTTTACTTCGTTTTAGAATAATTGACCACCACTGGTTGTATGCCAAATTATAAATAATTACTTTTATCTTGGCGAAAAATAAACGAGGTCTGGAGGTACCTTGGTATCGGTTTAGTGGTTTATACCTGAGACATAAATCAATCGAGAAGAAGCTTTGGATGCATAAAAAGTATGTATAGCAGTCTTTTTATGCTGTAGGGCACAGTAAACAAAACTATGTTACAATTCAAAGCCAAGTATTGAAATTACGTTGGGGACCAAGGCAAAGTAACGAAATTTTCGATCTTTGAAAAACTTATTTTCTATGACGAGGATAAACCAAAATAAATAAGCTCAGGCTTATTGCGGTTCTAGGGAAAACACAAAGTATAATTTTTTTCTATTCCATATGCTACTCCTCAGCGTTTATTCTGGTTCTGTGCATTCTTCTTTCTACAATTGCAGTTGTAAATAACAGCAATTAGTCAGTCAACAAAGATCTCACCCCACAGTGGTTCTTCTTGAGAGTGTCTAGACCTAGTCGCATGCAACTGTTTAGTCTTTTTGCGTTTTCCAATCGAGGATTTGTGTTGTTGTATAACGTGTTGGTGTCGATTTCCTCCCTTCTTTTTAGATACTCTCCTTCTAGAAAGTGTTGCAGGCATATCTGCTGCTGAGTAGTGATTGGACAGGGATGGCTGCCATTTTCTGTGTTTTGGCGATCTGCTTACCACCCTAATCCTAAACTCAATCACATTTTTTGGTGTACGATCGCCTCAATACGTCCTATTTCTTCAAATAGTAGCTTATAGTCATAGGGCACCCTGAATTTGGGGCCAAAAATTACATTTGAAAAAATAAGGCAGTTTTACCTAAAGATATATTTAGTAAAACATACGTTTTAGTAGGCAAATTGCTGTTAACTATAGTAGCACTAACGGCCTCAGAATCAGGCACTATCTCACTGTCCATTTGTTGTGCTGTACTAAGATTGGGTGAAGAAGTAGTGGGAGCACCAACCATAAAATTCAAGCTCTCTTTCATGTCCTCTTGGGCCTGCAACAACTGCTCCATCCGTCTTAAAAGATCTTTAGTGCCACTTCCGTACTTAGAGGACAATCTTCTCAATATTTCCTTCTCCTCTTCCAGACTTTTTGGCTCAGCTTCTTTAGGAAATTCAACACAAGGTGGGGGCATAGTTGTAATGCCATTGAATACAGTTAATTCAGGAACATTTTTCACAGTTTGTTGGTTGAAAACTGTAGACTGGGTATTAACAGTAGACAACTTTGGTGGGATAATTGTAGCGACTTCTTCTGCTAGTCCGTTATAGTCATAGTCTTCTTGGGTGTTTACTGTGGGTAGAGAGTTAACTATATTAGAGTTAACTGTAGGCTGATTGTTTAGGTTAACTGTAGGCTGGGAGTCAACTGTATTATTGTTAGCAGTTGATGGAGCAGCTGAGCAAGGCTGAACTTCCTCAATTTGCTGTTCTTCCTGCTGCTCTTGAGGCAGCATCCCCACCTCCTGATTGCTGCCGGTAGAACCAGGGGTGGCTTTCCAAGGATTCACAAATGGATACTTCTTCAGGGGAATACGCGCTCCTCTTGCCACCAATTCTTCTGAGGAGGGCGTGGTAGAAGGCACAAGGCAGGGAGGAGGGCTTGCCGTAGATGTGGCTGCAGGCACAGGAGACGCAGTCAAAGGCACGCCAGATAAACTTGTGGTGGTCATAGGAGATAAAGAAGTGTTCTCCAGCTCGATAATTGTTGCCTCTTCTAGACCTGCTTCACTTTTAGGTAGTAGTTTTTCGGTTTCCAACCGATTTTTCGGTTCTCCCTCATTTTTTATTGGTACTGTTTCCACGGGCGAGACATCGGAAGAAACTGCTGGAGTTAAATTACATGGAGAGGCCTGACCAGGAGGGCTAGGGAACGCGGGTGAAAATTCTCCTAGACCAGTTTGGTAGTCTCCTTCCACCATTTCAGCCTGTTTGTCTTCTTCTAGCAATGAATTGGTATGAAGAGGGGCTAGACCAGCCATTTGGTTAGGAGGAGTGAAGACTGGAGCGGTAGGAGAACTCGGGAGTGGAATAGGGCTCGAGGTGGTTGGCTTGCCACTTAATTGTGGAGCTATACTCTTCTGAGGTTTGACTTTAGTAGCCTGCGCAATGAACTCGACTCTAGGAAAGGAAGCTGGGATAGAACGGAGGATTGTGGTGTTCTCACTTTTTGAGGTAGCTAATAGAGCAGAATTTCGGACGTTGCTGAAATTATAGGTAATTAACAAGCTTGAAGTCGAATTTGTATCAAGAAGTCGAATTTGCAGATACATTTAATTTAAATAGAGTAAGGAACATAGTGCACATAATATTGCTGACTTGGCTACATTAGAAATTTCAACTTTCAGAGGGAATACGGTTAACTGTAAGCTGAGAGATAACTGTAGGCTTAGAGATAATTGTAGGCTGAGAGATAACTGTAGGCGGAGAAATAACTGTAGGCTGAGAGTTAAGTTTAATGTTGCCAAAATATGATTCACAGATCCAGATCTATCGGCTATCAAATTTGTGTGCTCTCTGTTATTTTTTTTATTGTTATTGTGTGCTCGAAATAAGGTTTGTTCGTTACACGTCTATTATATCCATTGTTTATAGGACGCATCCTTATTCTAATAAGACGATATAACAATGAAAATCAAAGCAACCTATTATTCGGAGGGTACTCCTTGCAATATTTCTCATCCGACCCGTCCGGACAATTCTTGACTCCATCACACAAATTTTCTCTTGGTATTTGATGACGACGACTCTCACACACAAACCTTAACACACATTTCATATGCCTTAGACAGCGCGTAGACAATCTCACATTCTGTAAGGCGACTTTTTGCATAACAGCTCATCCTCTCCATGTGGACACTGAGCGGCTCCATCACAGCGCTCTTTGGCTGAGATACATTTGCCGGACTTTCGACAGTAAAACTTGGCCTGGCCACAGTCTAAAGCAAGATTAATTATTTCAAAAATGGATATCAGTAAGAAGACTGGCCTTGACAGTCGTGTTCATCAGTGCCGTCCTGACATTCAGCCACGCCATTGCATCGCTGACTCATAGGAATGCATTGTTCGGAGATGATGCACGCAAATTCTGACGGCTTGCACATGGCTGTACCAATAAATTGACCACGTTTTTTAAAAAAGTTCAAGGTATAAAAACTAAAAAGAAACTTACGACAATTTTGTTCATCCTCCTCCAGCACACAGTCATACTTGCCATCGCAGCGTTGACCCATGCTGACACAGTGCTCGGATAAAGGACATGCAAAGTCCCTTTCTTTGCATTTGGCTTTAACAAAAAAACAAAAGTTTTTTATTTTTTAACAGTTTAGTGTAATTACCAGTGTCAGATGTGATAGCACAGCCTTAAAGTTAACACAAATGATGGCTAGACAAGATTCGGCTCAACAATAGACATACCTTTGACATTGTAGTCGTAGTTACCCAAAAAAATAAAGCAATTTATTTATTCTTCAAGCACCATACTTGTTAAAGATAATGGAAATCGCCGGTTCTATTCCCAAAAATCCCGTTCGCATGTCCCCCCCAAAAAACTGCTCTGGTGAGTACACTGACAGACGAAAAAGGAAATGTGCTGTTCCAACTTTGGTCATTTCTATTGTCTTCGACAAGTGTGGTCCTTTAAAACAACTTGTTTAACAGCTAAACCTACAGTTCTGAGTTCCTAGTGTGTCGTAGACAAGACCTGCAAAAATTGGGTTTGTTGAGATTACTGGTGCATTTTCAGATGTGACATTGTTTAACCTTAACCACGTTTTAAATCAATGTCGAGTATACTACACTGTAGTAACTACAGTCAAACCTGGATAAGCCGACACCCCTAAATTCAAAAAAATATGTTTGTGGCATTGTGTTTTTGATCTATGCTCTGCTAGTGTCTTCTGGGCATGTTATATACCAAAATTTAGCTTAGATTCTAGGCTACTAAAACACATTTTTTTGAATTTAGGGGTGTCGGCTTATCCAGGTTTGACTGTATAGTATATTGTGCAATATAGTATGTTGTATACTATGGTATGTTGTGTAGTATAGTATACTATAGTATATTGTATATTATACTGTCAGTAGTCAAAATGTTCTGAGAAATCTGAATCTGAAAGCGAAATTTACGAAAGTTGCTTGCTTATCGAGACATGGTTAAGTAAGACAACTGTTCTTTCAAAATGTTGGTAGTCCAACTTTTGGTCATATCTTGGCAAGCAAGCCACTTCTCTAAAATATTTTTATTTTGCAGTATTGTTTCTTTTAAAAACTGAAAAGGCCCAATCAATTTATAAAAGAACATATCAAATTCTTGTTGTCTTACTATCAACACAACAATTGCGTGACTGCCTTTGACCAGATCACACCTCTAGTCCCTCTTAAGTGGGATTAGCTCAATCATTTGCCATGTTCAAGTATTATTCATATTATTCTACTAGTTTGTATTATTATTTTTTCTTAAAAAGTTATTATTGTCTGCTTTTTTTCTGCACCATACTTGGGCTTAGATATTAAGCTACCTTTTCGTATATAACACGCCTAGGAGCCACCGTCAAATTATAGGTCAAAAACACAATGCCACAAACTTTTTTTTTTAGTTTAGTGGGGGAGGGGGCTCATAAAATAAAATAAAAGAGAAATGAGTCAGTAAGGTGAGGTAGAGAGCCCAGACAGAGTAGGACCCAAGTACAATTTAGAATTGGTTTTCTTTGGTCTCCCAATTACCCTTTTTTTTCAGTCGATTAAAATGAAGACAACGTCGAAAAAGAATTTAGCTAAGCTGCCTGGAATGGACATGTCAAACGAGGAAAGTGGCTCCTTACAGTCGGTTTTAGAGCTGGAAGCAGGCTATCAGATTGAGAACAACTGGGAGGTGGGCCAAAAAGTGATGTGCTTGTCCGGCGACAACCTCTTCTACGAGGCCAAGATTCTGGGCATAAGTGACTATGAAGACGAGCCCATCTACACCATCCACTACGTTGTGGGTAGTTTAGGAACTAAACTGAGGCATACAAATAAGTCATAGGCTTGGGCTAGACCAGGATAGGTCAGGCGTAAACCACCAAGTCTTAGGTATAACAGGATATATACTGGGTCTCGGCTAACCTAATCTGTTCTACCCTAAACCTAAGGAATAAGGATATGTTGCACTAGAGTCGACATTTTGTGGCAAGTCACAAACAATGTTTTAAGGGATGGAATGCCAAGTACGATGAGAAGATTAGACAGTCCGAGAGCTCCATACGCTTCAAAAAGTTTACACAGCAGAGCAAACGAGAGGCAGAGGTAAGACTAGCGGTCATACTCCCATGAAACAAAAGCTTTATTTTCCAAATTGTCCCAAATTTATAGACACAACTTAAAAAGGCCAGGGGAGAGCTTGACCTCATGCAGAGCTTAAAAAAACCCAAAAGGAAAAGGTCAAAAAACTCGGAGCAACCCAGGACCACTCTCAGCCACCCCACTGACCGGAGGAATAGCAGAAACACAGGAATCAAAAGCAAGAGCAGTAGAAATTCCTAGCTCTTCTTAAGGCTTCTTAACCCTATTTCAAGTTGTAGAAGTCAAGGTGGGACCACCAGTGGAAAGCCTAGCCTTGTGTGTGCCAGCCAACCAGCAGCACATGGTGCAGCCCATCCAACTGAATGGTTGTCTGAGAAGCGTCCTCGTCCAAGACATGGAATACCATCGGGACCACGGCATGTTGCCCAGAATTCCTGCCAAGGTTTCTGTGTTCAATATCATCGAAATGGTTGGTTTTTTGACTGGGTATTAAAGGGGCATACATAATGGGTAATACTCCCAACGGAGGGTCCCCCCTCCAGAGGATTCCTTCGGAGGCCAGTAAGAAAATAGTGACAGTAAGAAAGAAAATCATCAGGTTGCTCTCTTGACATTTTTTCCCTATTGTTGCGCTCAGTGGTTACTCTACTGTACTGCCACCCTTAACATTGAATTATCTTAGTTTCGGCTGTACTTGAAAAGCTTCAATCTAACGAAGGAGGAGCGGAGGATGCCAGTGATCCCTAAAGAACATAGTCAAACAAGCAATTGGGTAAATGTGATGGTTCACTCTTTCTACAACAAAGAAGACCTGTTTACTATATCACTGTTGGACTGCTTTGAGTACATGGCTGGAACTGGTGACTTGCTCTACGAACATGAGAAGCCAATGCATGTGCGTTTGCTGCACCAGTTGGACAATGGTAGGTCAATTTATTGAAAAGCTGAGATCATAGAAAAAGTGAGTAACCAAACCACTGAGGGTACTCACATTGTACGAACCAAATCGCTACAGCCAGTCGCCGTCGCCTCATTGTACGCGAGGCTTAACACATCCCCCCTCTCAGAATTTTTGAGGCATATCTATCTCGTACAGCCCTGAATATGGACATCTTAATTTCATTGTACAGTCAAACCTCGATATAACGAACCCCTGGGGACCAGCTAAAATGTTCGTTATATCGAAGGTTTCGTTATATCGGGGGTCCGTTATATCAAGATTTGACTGCGTAACAAACCCCTGAGGACCAGGCAAAATGTTCGTTATATCGAGGGTTTCGTTATATCGAGGTTTGACTGTAGTCCTAAATAACGAGGGAGCGGATTTGAACTAGCGACTGTGCCAAATCGTTGTAAAGAAAAAGTGTGTAGCCGATCCACCGAGCCATGCATGCTACTTATATGGCAAAGAACACCGTTTTTTAAATTAAATGTTATACGAGACGGCATATAACAATAGGAAATTGAGTGACATCAAGTGCGCTTGCAAAATCTTAAGCTAAATTTCAGGCGAAATGCTCAGCCAGAGGTTCACCGCCAACGAGCAGTACAAGTTGGCCAAATTGTTCGGCTTGCCGCATCTGTTGCGCATGCTCACCCTGATGCACAAACCACTGGCTGAGAGCTGCAGACTCAAACAGCAGGACGTGGATCGTCTGATGAGCCGATGCAGCGGACTAGTTCAATTCCTGAGCGAGAACCTGGAGGGCTGTTACAAAGGGTCTGCCGACTACTACCTCCCTTCTACCACCTCTAATCTCAGGAAATAGCCGGCTTTTATGCAGCCAATTTGTTGTTCTGTCATGATGGAATGTGGTAAACTTTCTATGCCAAATAAACTTGCCCAGATATGGCTATAAGTAAGGTGATTGCTGTTCCAAAAGTGGTTCTCCCTCACTTGACTGTCTAGAAACCCCTTCTTTAAGCAATATGAAAGTGGCAAAATAGTCAACGTGCTCCACTGCAGCACTTACCACTTTTTTGACCAAAATCATTAGGTATTTTAGAAAAAAAGAATTAGCACACTGAGTAGGAGTACCCACCTGTTCGGCAGTTCTTCTTGTAGGTTCTGTAGCCATCACTCTGCCACCGACAGTGGAAGAACTCGTTGCTGCAGGGATATCCCACAAATTGCCCCAGAGGTGATTTGAGCAGTCCCGTCTGCACCATCAGCTCTGTGTCGTTGCAGTAGTTGGGTTTGAAGCTGTCCAGTTGGCCGACATCCAACAGGTCTATGGCTTTGGGCACAGCTCCACACCTTTGCACACTCAACAGAACAAAGGCAAAGAAGCAGGAATAGTGCCGGCACTTCAACAACTGCATTTACACACTCAAAAACTGAACACATCTTCATTAATGGTGCAGGCAAAAGTGGACAGCATGTTTGCTTCATGGACATGGCACGGCTGGCAATGCCTTTTTCGGACTTTTTGGTATTTTGGAAGAAAAGTAGTTGGTTTTAAAGGAATTTTGTTATTCTGAGCCTTTCCAATAGGTAAAATGTCTTCAGGAATCTGAGATTAGAACTTAGAAAAGTGGTTCGTTTGCCGAGATATGGCTATAAGTAAGGTGGTCGCTGTTCCCAAATGTGGGTATGCTAACTTCTGGTCATATCTAGGCAAACAAGCCATTTTTTGAAATTCTGGTATGAGATTCAGATTCTTCAACATATTTTGACTGCTTGATGGTTTCAGAACTTTCAGAAATGGGTAGCTTTGTTCAAAATATCAGAAATTTTAGAGAAAAGCATAGCCAGATGCTGTTATACCATCCCCCAAACCAGGCCTTCTTTCAAAATAAGGACATTTGCATAAAAAGCCATTTTATCCAATGGTTGTTTCTCTTTTTGTTGAAAGAGGACGGACTAAGGCCTTAGCACCTAGGCTCAGGGCATATCCTGCTTCAAAATGTTAATAAAAATATCGACCAAAAAAAATTTGAGGGATCAAGGCAGTTTTTTTTTGGGGGGGGGGCATGCAAACGGGATTTAGTTTGCCACGCGCATTTAAATTTGGACGACTTTGATTGCCTTCAACAAATATGGTCCTTATCCAACTGCAGAAGAGTGAACAAAAATTGGCAAAACAAACCTGCTATCGGAATAGCAACAGCCGCATAACTAATTATAGTTGTAAATAAGGATGGTCAATCCGCACACATTCATTACCCTCTTCAAAAAGGGATGATGATGGGTTTGATGGGCGATTGGAAATAGCCAACACTCACCCACAAGAACCTGTATTTGAGCAAGAGGGAGAAAAGGAGGGAGCATTTATGGATCCACATACAGTTTACAGTCAAGTAGACAACCGTAGGGACACTTATGACTGGTCTCTGTGTTCAGCAGCAGGGAGGGAGATGATGCAAGCAAGCACTTACCTCCAGATCATGAACAGTCTTGAGTTTGGAGTACTTCCTCCTGTTGCACACCCACTTGAGTGGCTACTGACCATTTGGGGAGGGTATTTCCTTGCACTCCTTGCGATGACTGTAGAGTTGTATTCAACTGTAGAGGTTATTCTGACCAATTTGTGCAAGCAGACCACTGTCGAGTGGTTGTTGCCTGCCTTTCACTGTTCTTTGTAGCAAGGCTCTTCTTTCAACCGGAAGTGGCTGCTTTGAGAAGTGAAAAATTCCTGTTTTTGTAAATTGATGCAAACCTTTTTTTAGGCCCTGAAACATACACAAAAGGTGTTTTCAGCTGCGGTAGGCCACTTTTTAGAGAAAAAAATGGTGACGAAAATTTTACCACTGGGACAAGGGTAAACCAAAGGAAGTTAGCCATCACTTTTTCAGTTTATAGGCTCTAAATCTTTGGTAGCTCAAAGTTTTAGGTTAGCAAAAGAGTTGGGGTGGGTGGTGAAGATACACCTCAATTCGATTTTCACCTAATTCAACTACTGTATTCTCTCTGATAGAACGAGCCCCCCCCCCCCCCCCCAATTCAAAATCGTGTTTTTGGTATTGTGTTTTTGACCAACTTTTTCTAGACAAGTCTTAGGCGAGTTACCACTTAAATTGTAGCTTATTGTTTCGGCTACAATTTGGGTCGTAAATTGCCTAAGCCTAAGAGTTGTCTGCAAAATGTAGGTCAAAAACACAATGCCAAAAACATGATTTTTGACCATTTCTACACAAGTGGGTGGCGTACTCCTCTGATATGCTCCAGCCAAAAAGGGAAAACCACAGAGACTGATTTCGCACCTAAGCCTAATAATATTCTAAAGCAAAAAATTATACTTTTTCTCGAAATAAACCATTTTTATTGTAAAGACACCTAATAAATATCAATAAAAACAAGAATTGCATAAAAATTTGTAATAAATCTCTTATCAGTAGCAATATTTCTCATCAGATCCATCCAGACAGTCCTCTTTGCCATTGCACCACTGCTCCTTTCCGACCGACTGTTTTTGGTTCTCACACAGCAGATACTTGGCTTCCATTAGTTCTACAAAAGTTGTTCAGCTGTTGGCAATTAATTCAATAAATATTAATAGACTCTACTGCAATTGAGTTCATCCTCGCCACCAGCACAATCCCTGTGACCATCACAGTGTCGTGCCCAGTCCAGACATACACTGTGGCCGGTGGCACTCAGTGTGGCCTGACTGTCGCACACAAATTTGCCCCAGCAAGCTAAACATCAGCTTTCAGTAATTTATTTAGTCGAGGTTCCACCCACTCTCATTTTTGCTGCAGCCAATCTCATCCAAATTTGAGCCATCCATGCAATCATCCACCCTGCAACTGATACATCACATTCTGTACAGTCGGATGCCTATATATATACTGGCCTACCCTAAGTCTAAGGCTTAGTTACCGTAAATGTTCTAATGAAACCCCCCCCCAATTCAAAATCGTTTTTTTAGGATTGTGTTTTTGACCCACTTTTTCCAGGTGTCTCTCCGGTAACTTACTACTTAAATTGTAGCTTATTGTCTTAGCTACAATTTGGGTGGTAAGCCCATTTTTGTTGTGAATAGTTTGAATCAAACCTTCCATCACATCTTTTTTTGGCGGGGATACAGAGACCATTTTTGACACAAGCAAATTCATTCCTAGCACAACTGGCTGAAAGAGCATAAACAAATTTCAAGTTCCGATGAGGGAGAAAAAAAGAAGGAAATAAGGTCCACCCTTGATACAACGACCCCCTGAGGACCTTAAGCAGGGTACTGTGTTCGGGCCTTTGACTCCAGAATAGTATGTCCGTGGGACCACAGAATTCTTGCTAAAACTGCACAAAAAGAGTCTCCAAATGCATTTCTAATCAAGGCTACTGCTCGGATTCATCTCGCAGCTCTAGAGGGTGTCCTTGTATCTCGGGGTCAATATGTCCGTTGGTTGAATGCATCAACTTACGACAGTTATTTTCGTCTTCGCCGTCAGCACAGTCCCTGTGGCCATCACACCTCCGGTGCAGATCTATGCACTGTTGAGGCAGAGCGCAACACGCAAACTGGTTGGATGTGCAGTACTCTCGAATACCTTTAAATGAAATAATAATTTTTTGTTACAATGATTGGTTGTGGCAACAGCAACTGACTGCAATGCAGCACACGGTCATATTCTGGACAGAGTTTGATGGAATTTTTGAAATTGCAGCTCGAAATGGCTGGATCAAAGGCCTGAAACTAGTAATCCTTGAAAAATGTGTCTTATGAAGTTAAAGGTCAAATATTTTGATGGTTGTTGAATCGGTGCCCAACCCACCTCCTGGGAATTAGACCCTAGGGCACTAAGCCTTGGGCTAGGCCAGGTTAGTCAAGACTAGGTGTATATACCCTGTTTCACCTAGGTTTAGTGCTTCATGCCTACTCTAGATCTAAGGCTTAGTTGTATGCCTAAGTCTAGTTCCTGGGGTGTAGTTAGGGTTTTATTGCGTATATATTTTGCTAAAAATGTTGCTTAAGGGGTAAAAGTAAGTGTAATCAACCCATTGGAGTAAAAAATTCTTTCAAACCACAACCTGGTCATCTCCCGGACAATTCAACACAAAGGTTTGCCCCATAGAGCACTGAAAGAACTGGGGAGAGCAGCTCTTGTTGTAAATAAAGTGAGAGTCCAGTCTTTGCAGTTGCACTTCATCCAGTCTGGACTGGGGAAAGTGGTGCAAACTGCAGTAGTTATCTGCTGGCGTGGGTGCTGGTGGTCCTTTGTCTGGCAATACTGCTTTCCAATTGCTGACCGGTGGGAGTTCACTTGGTGGCTTATTCTCAGGCCATGGCGCAGCAGGTGGAGAAAAATGTTCCAGAGGAATTGTGGCCCCTTCCAATTTCCTTCGACTAATAGAAGCGGCTTGTAGAGCTCGCAACCTATGTAACTGGGCCACAATAGCAGCTGCATCATCTAAACTGGCTATATGGGTTCTCTTTGGTACTTGCACACCTGAAGACACTAAATGGCCACTTGATGGATGTCCAATGTCTGCTGGTCTGAAAAATAGAAAATTGGAACCCAACTAAAGTGCACACAAATCACCAGAAAGCAATGGTGTATGAGCTTACCTGGTCAGATCTCTTGGTGCACTCTTCAAAAGTGGAAGATTCTGCAAGGACGGAAAAATGTGGTGTTGGACCAAAGGAAGAGGAGAAAGTGTTCCTTGAGCATTCCAATTTCTTTCCTTGTAAGACAGTGGGATTGAGTGGAGGGCAGTGGGCTCTACAGATTTTACACCTCCAAAAGGGTCTAAAGTATAGATTTTAAGGAAATTGTTGGTTGGCAACTACTAGAAAATTGGAAAAGTGAGTAGTACTTGGTAATATAGGGGCAGACACTACACTCATCTTATCGACATTTCTCGAGTGATTCTGCCAAATTGACGACTTGGGCACAGTCTCTGCACGTCCGTCCAATTGCACTGGGACATAGGAGATTGAAGCAGCTCCTTGTCTTATTAACTCCTCAAAATATCTCCTTAAGAGAAAAAGATCCAGAGAAAAGCAAAAATTTCTGAGGAGAGGAGTATGCTAGGACTGTACATTAGGGCCTACTGTATAACTTCTATTGATCCTCTCCCCTCTCTTGTTACGACGGTCGGTGGCCAACCATTATTTTTTTCCTTTAAAAATTTCTGAACCACCCAAAAAAGAGATCCATAAGAATATAAAAGTTGGTTGACTGGACGATTTTTGGCTATTTCCATCACATTCCATTGTTTCAGTCTAAACTAGGAAAACTCACCTGAGTCTGAGGAGATAACTGCAGAAAGGAATGGTGTGGAACAACATCTCTAGTAGATATTTTCTAAACCAAGTTTTCCACTTAAAAACCAGTCGAAAATGTCAAAACCTGGAAAGAAAAGGGAGGAGCTGAGGTGGAGGAATTGGCAGAAGCAAATATTGATAGGCACAAAGATGTGAACAAAAGTATTGCTTGACTACTCAAAGATGGACACATTTTGTTACAAAAGAAAGAAAATTAGTGGATGACGGGCAAACACTTAAGCTCAGGCCACAATTTGTTTCTGGACATCTAAAAATAGGGTGGGAGAGAAGTTGAGGCCGGGAAGCCAGCTCTCCAATTACAAAATCGATTCTGGTACAGAATTTGAAAAGAGGTAAAGCCCACCCATTTCCATGATCCAGAGAGGATCTCTTTTCCATCCTTTCTGTTGGAAGACAAGCAAGAATGGCTATTAACAGTTAGGTCGCGGCTTCCTAGTCTTTGAACAGAGTAACAACAAAGCCCAGCTCACACTTTTGCACATAGACTAGCAGCTTTTTGTATAAAATGCTGACTTCAGGCTTCCACTCAAAGCTTATTCAAGACATTGTGTTGTTATGCCATGTGTTCGCAAAACCCTAATAAAATTTGGGCGCTACAGTCAAACCTGGATAAGCCGACACCCCTAAATTCAAAAAAATGTGTTTGTGGCATTGTGTTTTTGACCTATGCTCTGCTAGTGTCTTCTGGGCATCTTGTATATCAAAATTTAGCTTAGATTCTAGGCTACGTTTTGCTATATAACATGCCCAGAAGACACCAGCAAAACATAGGTCAAAAACACAATGCCACAAACACATTTTTTTGAATTTAGGGGTGTCGGCTTATCCAGGTTTGACTGTATTCGGTTATGCTCCCTCCTCCCAATCCTGTGAGCTACTCGGTTATACCCCGTCCTAAAAAATTAAATAGGCAGCAAGACAATATTTTCCGGGTTTTGCACATTTATCTAGCTTCACATTCAACATTTTTATTCTTGTTTGAAAAAACAATCGAGGCTAGTTACTTTAACTATTCTCTACACCGTGACAGTGACAAACTTTGGGTATATACTTCGATGGATTTCCTTGATGACAAAAACAAAATAGCACCCTTTTCAAGCACCAGTAGGACGACCAGCAAATGTCAGTAGGAATAGAGATATACTTTTGGCATACTAAACCAGTAGTAAAAAGCATGGAATGGATTGAGCATTCCTCCATAGCCGACATTTTGGTTTCCTACTTCTAGTAAATTCTCTCTATTCTGATCAATTCGAGCAGTCATAGGAAGGTAAGGCCAGACTTTTCTGTAATCATCATCTTCTTTCCCTTTGTCCCCAACAATACCATGTGCACTGACAACTTCAGTACTTCCCAGAGAAAGACTGCTGCTGGTTGGCAAGCCAAATGAGTCAGTGTCAGAATAATGTTGTAGACTGCCCAATGAGTTGCTGTAGATGTTGTCTAAAACAACAAAAAGATTGTTTTCCACACCTTTTTGTTATTACCTTGGTCACCCAAGGCAGCTCTCTCAAATATGTGAATCACTCAAAAAGGCTATATAACAATTAAATTTTTAAGTTTTACCTTTTCTCGGCAAAGATTGTCTTGAAGAAGTCTTCACAGAATCGCTAGCTGGGGCATAGTCCATTTCACTGCCTTCTGATGCACTCAAATATCCTGTAGATCCAAGAGACGTGCTTATAAGTCTGTTTTCTTGAGAATATTCAATGGAATTGGACACAGCAATAGAATTACTCACAAAAACTTCATCAATGTATTTGTCCGCAGCACTTCTTGGGTCATCGACACCCAGAAATTGGCTGCTGGAAATAACAGCTATACCATCATCTGAATTTATGGCTATAGATCCTGTAGATCCTAGTGGTTGACTGGTGGGAAGAACTATGGAATCATCAGATAGACTGTGATCCTCCAAACTGTTGGTTATAGAGCCTGTAGATCCTAGTGATTGACTGTTGGGAAGAACTATGGAATCATCAGATAGACTGTGATCCTCCAAACTGTTGGTTATAGAGCCTGTAGATCCTAGTGATTGACTGTTGGGAAGAACTATGGAATCATCAGATAGACTGTGATCCTCCAAACTGTTGGCAATAGATCCTGTAGATCCTAGTGATTGACTGTTGGGAAGAACTATGGAATC
>BBSZ01004567.1:1232-13846 GCA_000981365.1 Subanguina moxae | reverse complement strand
AAGAAGAAGAAGAAGAAGAAGAAGAAGAAGAAGAAGAAGAAGAAGAAGAAGAAGAAGAAGAAGAAGAAGAAGAAGAAGAAGAAGAAGAAGAAGAAGAAGAAGAGAAGAGAAGAAGAAGAAGAAGAAGAAGAAGAAGAAGAAGAAGAAGAAGAAGAAGAAGAAGAAGAAGAAGAGAAGAGAAGAGAAGAAGAAGAAGAAGAAGAAGAAGAAGAAGAAGAAGAAAGCCAAATGGGCCTGTGGAGAGTGAAATGCCAACCATCCAGCACTACCAAATATTATTTATGTGCAGAAGGGAAGAGACGACCAAGTGGAAGTCTTCCACTGGAAGACCAGCACTAGGAGAAGAAAAACAGCAATAAATAGTTATCTTAGCTTCCCACAAAGAGTCAAACATTTGAAGCAATTGGTATAACGCTTAAAACTAGTCTTCGAAGGGCCATTGCCGGCAATGGCCCTTTTAAATAATACAGTTTTTAAATACACACACACACTGGCTGTCGAACCTAAAGACTTTTTCTGCAAAGACAAAAGACGGAACCACGTGGCCGACACATCACCTTAGGTCTACCCCTTAATAAATATATTTTAAACACAAGTTTTGTTAACTCTTATCTTTTTGCAGAAAAAACACGGTGTAAAAGCTCAAGTAAAGAACTAATAAGAGTTTTAATGTACAAACAAACAAAAAGGGTGTTATGTGGCACCATCTAAACCAATCTTTCAAAGATCTTTTTCTTATTTGTGCTGCATGTATTCCAGCATCAGCAGAACCCCAAAAGTCCTCCTTCTCCGGCAGCGAAAAACCAGATTTTACAGTCAGCAGCAGCAACAACGACACAAAGAGAGACAAAGAAACATGGAAGGAATTTCTGAGTGTACTTGCGCTCCACTACCCCTGGTGACAATGATTTGGATGGATAGAAGTAAAAGAAACAAGAGAAAAAAGAAATATACTCATAATTTGCCTTTTCTCCTCTCTATATAGTTAGTTAGACATCCAAAGATATAAAAGAGAACAGTTGACAGTCAGCGAATTATAGCAAGGTAGGGAATAGCAACTTGAAGGTAAATTTCTTTGAGTAAAAGAGTGGATGATAGTCGCTTTTGTTGGAGTGTCTTTCCCCAAAAAGCATTAATGTCCCAAAACAACAACCCATCGTTTCAATGCTCTCCTGCTACCTCCCGAAAGTCTTTCTCTCTCTCTCTCTGTTTGCCGCTTCTTCTTCTTATTTTTGGTTGTATGTGCTCTCTGACTGAGAGCGGCTAATGCGACCATTTGGCTGTCAAGCTGGAAGGGGCAGAGAAGAAAGAACAGCTGACTGCTCCCTTTTTTAGAGTGCTTCTGTCGTTACTGCTGTCTCGTGACCACTTGCTTTGTAGAAAAGTGAGAGACGATTATAAAGAGACAACTGAATAAACAAAAGGTGTGTAAGAAAGAGAGAAATATCTGTTAGAGATATAACTAAGTAAAGATCTCAAAAGGTGAATGCCTCAAGTACAGCGGGAGTCAAACGCTCGACCACTGGAGAATAGGACAAGCCCAAATTTGTTGGATTGTCACAATGGCTCTGGGTAGATTGATCCACGGGTAAATCGGTAGACACTTCGTGCACGCAAAAATTAGAAACTTTTCCCACAAGAATCCACTAAAAACTTTTCAAGGGGCTGCAATTAGGGTTGTCGACGTGCAATTCATCGATTTTGGACACTCTTTCAATTTTAGGTCTCATGATGTGGTGCTTCTTTTCCCACTAATGTGTTTTCTATAATTAGATGATACGTGTTACGCAATAAAGGGGTCAAGCATTAAATTGAGCTTAGAAAATTTTCAGAATGAAGACATTCGGTTTTCGACGTGTGGTTGACATGAAAAATCGAAACTCGTCGACCACACATCGAAACCAAATGTCTTCATTCCGAAAATTTTCTGAGCTCAATTTAACGCTTGACCAATCATTGCGTAACACCCATCATCTAATTTAAAAAAAATATACCACTGGGAAAAGAAACACCACATTGAAGCTAAAATATAAAGTGTCAAAAATTGATGAATTACACGTCGAGCACACCAGTTGCAATTGTCTAAACCATTGATAAACTAAAAATCTTTTCGGCGAAAAGGTATACACAACAGCGGCTCTTAATTTGCTCAACTTTAAGAAGAATATAGGACAACTCCCACAATGATTCTAGGCTGGACGTCCTTTTTTTTTATGCGCTAGGAACAATAGACAGTAGTAAACTGACTGGTGGAAGAATAGTTCGTGGCGGACTTTTAAACCAAATTTTTAAAATAAAAATATTCCAAATAATCAGAGTTGTAGGCCTGAGTCTCCTCTATCAAATGGTGTATGACATTATATATTTATTCTACAAAATGACCACCATTGGCCGCAACACATTTACGCAACCGTTTAGGGAAACTATCTATTGCATTTCGAATGTCATTCTGGGGAATGGCATCCCATTCTCTGGCCAATGATGCCTTTAAGTCTGGGATTGAGTTATGCGGAGCAGAGCAGGCTTTCAACTGGAGATAAGGCCAGGAAAAGCAGTCCATAAGGTTCCAGTCGGGAGAGTTGAGCACTCACTCCCCGGTTGGTTTCGTCCAGTGTGAGGAGTCGGGAAATCTCCATCACTTTTTTACCTTCTTGATGAAGGCGCACAATAGACGCAAACAGACTTACCCGCGAGATGAATCCGAGCAATACTCTTGATCAGCATATTTAAGCACCTTTTAAAAAATCGATTTTTGGGGGTGAGTGTAACCGAGTAGCCCAGAGGTTGTACGGTAAGCACTATATATAACACGCACTCGTTTGAATGACCTTGAACTGGTACTGAGAAAAATTCAGCCGAACAAAATTGGGACGAGCTAAACGAGATGAGAAATTTATCGAGTACCCTAATCCGAGCTCTTCATTTATTTATTTTGAGATACAAAGAGACATTACTCAACAGCTACTATCTTTAGATTGAATATTCCTAGAGACTGGTTTTGTCATCTATTTGAATGGCGGCAGCAGCCTTCTTTTGTGGTTTGCCAACATAGGAAGCATCCACGATATATCCGTTGATATTACGACGTCCAATCATTTCGCCAATAAAGAAAAAGCCTACAATTTCCACAAAGACAGCGGAGTATACCAAGGCTTCCTAAAATAAATTGTTAGTTTGAAGAAAATGCCCTGATAATAGTAAAAAGTGCATCGCTGTAGTGAGTGACGAGATTCTACGCATTGAAAAAAACTAACCCTCACAGAGAGCTTCTTGTATTCATTGTTTTCGATTGCTTTTACCAACTGAGCAAATTCTTTCTTGATGGCCGGCCAATCAGCCTTTGTTGGAGGAGCCAATTCACGTTTGCACACCTTTTTGAACAAATCCATACGGCGCGGCATCTGAGCAGAATGGTAGCGATATAGCGGACCAATACGGACGGCCATCTTTTCAAGGAAGCTCAGCTTATGCGTAGCCATCGAAGTTTGATCTCAAAAGCACAGTAATTAACAACAGAAAGTTTATTTCAATGAAACCAATGTTTTTGAGACGCAGCCGCCTCAGCAACCCTAAAATTCTGCAACAGAAAAAAGTGGTGCGTTAACGTTTGTTAGGTTTTTTCAACTATGTTTTGCTTTGGTAGCGCTGTTGTCTTATCTATTTTTCCCCCTGTTTTGGTTTGTCTTGCAAGGAATCCATACAATTTTAAGTGTTTCTCTTGCACCAACCAAACCAAGTGAATATCCATTTGGTGTGAAATTCTTCTTCCTTACTTTCAAGCTCTGAAATCCTTTTTCCTGTAGTAATTAGAGCATTCTAAGGCTGTATTACGCTACATCAAGTCCTCCCAAAAATAAGTTTTAACCACTGTTTCGTGTGTTTTACGGTTTAAAACGTGTAGAAAACATGTTTTTAGGTGGGGAAAGCAGTTTTTGGATTTTTTTTAACTAAATTTTAACGTTTTCCCTTTGGAACCCTAGTTAAATAGTTCTGGAGGGTAACTAGACACCCTATTTTTTTATTCCTTGTTTTTCTCACTAGAACTTGGCAAAAAGAGTTTCTGAATGCATATATTATCGATAAAACATATGAAACAATAATTCAGGCCTGTTAAAAATTCTTAAGAATACTCTAATTACGCTGTTTCAGTCTGTATTGAAATAGACCTTCACTCAGGCTCTAAAACCCTTTTTAGGGGTAAATTACCATCTAATAAAGTATTCTCCAATTAATATTACCCAAATGACAGTTCTGCATCGACAAACTTACTCTAAAATATAAATTAGTTCAGCAAGCTCTTCAGAGCTTGCAAGAAAAAAATTACATCAAGTAAACCCATCCATTTTTCTTGGTTCGTATAATTCTTTAGCTACGAAGAGAGATATAAAAACATACCTGTCTAAACAATAAAATCAAAATTTTCAAATCAATTCTTTGACAAAAAAAATCGAGACCCGCAAGGCCGTTTTTGCGGCTTAGTTGTAAATTACAACTTGTAATTATAAAAATTACGGTAGGTGAATTTTCGGTTGCAAAATTGGTTGCGTCGCACATTTTTTCCGGCTAACACTTTCATATTAAGACTACTAATTTACAAAACAAACTATTGAATAGCATAGACTTCGACTTGTTTTCAGATAATGATGTACAAAACTATCAGAAAAGTTTTTATGAAAGGATTTCTGTTTGGGACACATTCTGTTTTGAAAAGATAATAAATAATGCAAAAAATTTCTCCAATACTTTTTTTGTAGAGGACTGAATTTAACTTAGTTCAGAGTTTCAGAATCTGACTCAGATTTTAAGGTTCATGGCTAGTAGTTTATAATCGGGCTGTATCCCTTTTCACTGAACTTTGAATCACGAAGAAAAACTAGTTGGAAGTCATTATTTAAGCAATAGGTCCGCCTACAATGGATAAAAAAAGGATTTTTGGGACAAGATACTTTTTAAAGGTAATCCAGCTGAAGGGTGTTCAAATTAGCTGGAAGTAGGTAATTGAGTTGGTTCATTAAAACTCAATCACTTTACAACTGCTACAACCCATAACCGCTTGGAGGAGACAGCAGCTTTAAAACTTTGGTCGCGTTGACGTTGACACGGAAAATAGACACGAATAATGAATACAAGAAGATTAAACAGTAGGAAACCACACCCCTTATGCAAAAAGAATATATCCAATGCCAGGAAAATAATTTGTCTCCGAACAAGTATTTTATCCATTTCATTACAGGCAGGAAAACATGGTATCCAGACGTAAAAGGAACAATTCAACGAGCGTATCCGTCAGTCTAAAATCTACTGCTGCATCTTTGACGAGTTTATCCTTCAATGCGGCGAAAAAACACTACAAAGGTAAATATTCCTATAAAGCCACATCTTTTGTCTATTTTTAGGTCCTCATATCCGAGAAATTATTGAAGACCAACATGTTACGTTAGGATGTAATCTTTTCATGCTTTAACTTCTCAAATATTTTTCCTATTCAGGGCAGCACGCAACAGAAGTTGGCAGGATACTCAGAATGACAATATGTGCTACGGTTGGACAGTATAGGGAAACGTGAGATCTAGCGATGAAACACGGAATTTGTTCAATCATAAAGGTCTTTAGTATTCATGCTATCCCACTTGCCATTGGGAAAATCGTTGTAAAGCGCACGATTTACGTGATTGAAGACCAGAGCTGTATGCATCTCGACATTTCGGTTCAAATGATTGTTTTTGAGTAGGTTTTTTTTTTCAATTTTCCTTCCTACGTTCATTACTGATGTAATATTTTAGTTGCACAATGACACGGGAGCCTTTGAATGTGACAGCCGTAGTTGTCACTAAAAATCACATTGTTGGCAAAGTGCGTTCTACATCTTTCCCAGCCATCTATCAATGATTTTCCTCATTTTTTTCAGATTTACGATGTTATTACAGTTCTGCAGTATGTTTTTGGGTAGTAATTTTTAGTGCCTCTACAAATTCTTCTTTTAGTACACCGGTGATTCCTCATATCAAGAAAGGAGATGTCTTTAAAGCAAAGTTCTCTAAGACACAGGTATTTTTCATGGTGAAAACATTTTCGAGTTAAGCTTGTGGATTTAGTTCTGTGATGATCTCTGCCAAATAAAATCAACGACACTTTCCAATTCCAAATGGCTTGCAGACAAAGATGAATTTGAGAAGGATGAAAATTAGTAGTTGCGTTAACTCTCCGTTGTTATTACTGCCATTGTTTATGCGCTTAATAAAAACGAATTTTAAGAGGAAATTTATTGGCATGAAGGCTTTATCTATTACGCAGAAGGGCACTTTATTTAAAGTCTTGCATGGGACGCTGATTGTAGGTGAATCCAGGAAATTCTAAAAGTCAGAGATTAGCTCTTGTTTGGTCCAGTTATTTGTTTTTTTTTTACCATCATCTGGATTGCAATATGTATATGTCGGTGCTAATGAGGCTGAAAATTAAAATTTTAAAAGTATAAAGTGTGTTCTATCCTACCTTGATTGGGTTCAATGTCAACGAACTCTCTCGAAATGTTAACGGTATCCGTGTCACATTGAACTTTTGGTATGAAAGGTGCCTAATAAGTCTTGATTTATAAAGTCTCAGTTGACTCGACTGAATTATACCTTCCTCCCCAAATTTTTTTATATTTATATTGTCTCTTTCCTTCCCTATGCAGCCCCTCGTCCCTTTCAAAATGGTGAAAAATTATTATTTTTTGGTCAATATAACTAGAAAAACCAAGTATCTGGGAGGGGGGGGGAGGTGTGAGGTATAATATAGCAATACTGTTACGACTTATTCCACTCGGTCAGCTAACATTATTTAACATACCTTTATTTCACCTGTAAATAAAGACGATAAAAAGAAAAATCATAAAATTTATAAGTTTCTCACGGCTTAAAAGTTTATCCCAGTTGATAGAGACGAAGAATGGGTGTTCTAAAAATGTCCGAATGAAGGTGCACCACTTCAATCCAGTTGATACCTTGAATTTCTGCAAAATCTGATTTTGCTCCTAATCGGCACGATGGATCTGAACGTCGATTGCATGATTTGACATTAGAAAAGATTCGTAGGCACACCTTTGTTCAACATTTTTGAAATAATATCTTTTGCGGATGGCGAAGCTGTGGATTGTATTGTCAGTGGCTGATGTAGCTGGAAAAAGTGTAACTCGCAAAAATGCAAAAGATGTTATGATATACCGTTTTCTCATACATTTCGTGTTGATTTTTGCTGAAAAGACTATTTTTCAGACTGCCGAAATACCAGATGGAAAAGGCACCTGTAGAAAGGCGGCTAAATTTTGATGGTAGTTAACTGGTCTTGTAGTATTTTTGTGCTAGACTAGCTCCGATTAGACTTCGACGAAACATTTTTCGCCGCTTTTAAAGCATGAAAGACCTTATGTTTCGTGTGTCTATTAAGCAAAACAGAAAGCTTTCTTTCTCAAAACTGACTTAACCAACAAAAAATTGCAAAACACAGGTGTTTCTTGTTTTGCCGAAGTCTGAGTGGAACTACTGCAGGAGGATATTCCTTACCAGTCCAAACAGCATTTCATAGAGAACAGAGCCCAAACACCACCAGTCTTAAATCACAAGGTGGCGCAATACTCTGGAACATTTGAAATGCACACACGTTCAAAATTCAAATTAGTGTTTAGTATTAGATTTTGGTGCACAAGACCAAAATCGGTTCAGGCTGTACACCATAATTTAAGCGGCAATTTGTTAAGAGGAACATGTTAAGAGGAACAGTTGTTAAGCGGTCACTTTTTTATGCCATAAAAATTTACATGAATTTATTTAGACTACAGTCAAACCTCGATTTAACTCCCCGCCCCTGAGACCAGCCCTAGGGGGCTGTTAAATCGAGGAGGCCGTTAAATCGGGAGTCTGTGTCCACATCTAGGACTACTATGAGATTGAGATGTCCATCTAAATCAAGGGGCCGTTAAATCGAGGTTTGACTGTACTCATTTTTGAAAGGATTTTTTATTCTGAGGCACCCAAGTAAGCAAAAAGACCTCAGGAACCCAAATATGAAAACAGAATTTCAAAAAGAGTATTGGTCGCTGAGATATGATTAAAACTAGGAGAAAAGTGATAAAAACTAAGTTTGCCGCTGGCTATGACAATATCTCAGCAACCATGCCTCTTTTTGAAAATCTCTTTTCAGATTCAGATTCCTGAGGTCTTTTTACCTAGCGAAGTGCCTTAGAATAAGAAATCCTTTCAAAAATAAGTGCTGTAAATGAGTACACGTAAATTGTTGTGGCGGAACAAAGTGACCGCTTAACAAATGTTCCTCTTAACAAATTCCCGCTTAAATTATGGTGTACAGCCTTGGTTTGTTTGAGATGGAACACTAATTTGGATTTTGAACGTGCGTCACTTGCCATAACTTTTTACCATAGTTCACAAAAGTTACAAAAAACGTTGTTTTGGGAGGGTAGGTTGTGTTCAGTTCTAAACTTTTTCAAATTGGTGATACAAAAGAGGGCACTTTACTTCTGCTGTTTACGTCCCATATGGTTTTTGTTCAACCAAAACTTTTATTCCCCATTATAACAACAGATCCAGCATTCTACAACATAGTGTTGAGGAAACCGGGGACGTTTTCATTTGGTAATTTTCATCATTATTCTTTTATTTGTGAAAACAAGGCTTTAGGCTTGTCGAAACTAGAAATGCCAAAACTCTCCACACTCTTATCCAATTCTTTATTTTGCCTGGCACTACTATTAGTTCTGACTGCTGGTCTTCTTATGTCATAAGGTGTATGTTATAGAATGCTAGATCTGTTGTTATAATGAGGAATAAAGGTTTTGGTTGACCAGAAACCATATGGGACGTAAACAGCAGAAGTACCCAAAACAGATAATGAGACAGAGGATGAGAGAATGTAAAGATTGCATGATTAAGCTATCAGACAGTACCTTAATTGCAAATGAGACTGAAGAGGAGAGAACAGTGGGAGTGGTCGTTACAACACAGAAACAGAGAACAAAGAATTTTTGTAACCATTTATTAATATTCTAACTTTTGTGAACCATGCTTTTCTCTAAGCTGCTTTTGGAAAAAGCCTTTTTGCATTCATATATGCTAGCAAAAGCAATGTTTTACGTATATAATGATAAAGCAGGGATTTCCCTTAGTCCTCCCTTTCTTCTTCGGGTCCTACATACCCACACGATGAAATTAGTGCAGGACTCAACTACACGGGGAAGACCAAACCATTCTGACGTTATATACTAAAAATATTGCTTTCTACGCTTATCGAATACTAAAGACCTTTTCTCAAAAACTGGCTTAGGTAACACTTATGGCCAGTTCAAATGTTCCAGAATATTTGCTCTACCGCCTTTTTATCATATATACACTGGCATACAAATGTTTCTTTTCTTGCTTTTGGGATTTTTGCACGCTGATTTGTGGACGCTTTTTTTTATTGTATGTCTAATTGATTTTGTACCGTTTAGTTGTACTTGAGTCTGGTTTTGCGAAGTTTGGCCGAGAAGAACGTTTTCTTGACAGTCCTGCGACTTTCGTCTTCCAACCGAAGTTGAAGATTTCTGTTCGAAACACGGATTCTTCTAGAAGAATGAAAGAAAATAAGGACTTAGGTGCACAAAAAGAACATGGTAACTTTTATATTCTAATAATAGATCTAACGGGTGACGAGGCAAGATCGGGACTGTAGTAAATCCGTTTATTTTTTCAAGTTTTTAGTAAGTCATCGATACATGTAATACAGTAAACTCTCGATATAACGGCCCCTAAGCCTGGTGCCGAGGGGGGCCCTTATATTGAGATTTGACTGTATGTTATTTTAAAGAGAAGAAAAAATGCTACAATGCCATCTATGTCATACTGGCTCTCTTAGCAAAGTTGCGGAATGTTATCTGGCTAACGTAGAACTTTTCAGCAGCTTGGCGCTCGAAATGTTTGGGAACTCCTTCGGTCACAAAATGCTGAACAGTGTGCAATTTTCTCCGCTCAATGTTGTCTGAACAATCACTCATCAAGAAAAGAATAAATCAACCAAAAAATGACATATAACATAAGTGCACATTATTGCAAAAAGAGTCCGCAAATTGGCGTGGGAAAATTCCGGAAGCAAGATAAGAGATTTTTGTCTGCCACCGTAGAATATTTGGTGGATTGAAAGACTCACCGACAGTTTTATCGTAAGGTTTCTTGCGAATAACCTCAAGTCAACAAGAAGTTTAGATGAAGCTTAACCTGCAAAACTACCTCTGGAGCAAGGTATTCGGGGGTTCCACAGTAGGTGTTGGTGGTCTCTTTCGATTTGATTCCCTCTTTACAAAGGCCGAAATCTGTCAGCACAACATGACCTTAACTGCTTTGTGGAAAACGTATTGCACAAAATATTGGCATAAAAATAACCCAGTCTGTCAAGCAGTAGATTTTCTGGCTTCAGGTCCCTGCAAATGGGCAAAATTCTGGAAATTCTTCAAAATTTTACAATTCCACCTATAAATAATATCGTTTTGATGAAGATATCCCAAAGCACTCGCGATTTCTGCAGCATAGAAACGAGCCTATAAAAATGTTTAATTTCTTGTGTCGAAACTTTACGAGCATTAACGGCTCGTCAAAAAATTCGGAACGGATTTTCGAAGCTTTATATTTTATTTTTTTTAGGCACATACCGTATTTTCTCTAATAAGGCCTCACTCCTTTTGATTTAAAATCGTGTTCTTGGCATTTTGTTTTTGACTCAACTTTTCCAGATGACTCTCAGGCAATTTACCAACCAACTTTTAGCTTATTTTCTCAGCTTCAAGTTGGTTGGTAAATCCGTTCCGAACTTTTTGACCACCCGTTATTGATATAAAAAAAAAATTGACCCGAGGCTCAGAAAAACATCGCTCTCTTTGTAGGTGGAAGAAGAGCTGGAGAAATGAAGCAAATCTTCAATTAAAACATTAAACTTTTATGATAAGTACCTCTCCGCCATTCAAAAAGTCAAGCACAAAGTAGAGTTTGTCTTTTGTCTGGAAGCTATAGTGCAGAGAGACAAGAAAGGGGTGATTGATGTTTGATAAGAGCACATTCCTGAGAAAAAAAATAGGTGAGAGTTTTGCCTGTTTGATTGCTACCGTGTGTCTGAAAAGTTGGTGGACAAAGTTTACGACTTTGTTTTTCCTTTATAATTAAGGCATAAATATCAATGTTTGGCAGCGTTAGAAAGCCTTTTTTCTCCTCTTTCGAATGATATAAAAACTTTATTTCCGATCACTCAAAATGACCACCACCAGCTGAAATACATTTACGAAGTCGTTTTGGGAAATTGTCAATGGCGTCTCGAAACATTTCTTGTGGAATTTCGGCCCACCATCACTTGCTTTGGCTTCTGTGCTCTTTCCACGAGTTTGACTTCTGCTGGGAGTGGGTTCTTGCTCCAGATACGATCGTTTTGCGAATTGTGCGCTTGCTTCACATTGAACCACTTTTCGTCTGAGAAGAGGATACCAAGATGACGACTGTTTGCGAAACGACGAAGACGCTTCTTGGCTCTGTCCAACTGCTAAACATAAATTTTGTTGATGTCATACGACAAACAATATATCATTCGAAAGAGGAGAAAAAGGGCTTTCTTCTGCCAAACATTGATATTTATGCCTTAATTATAAAGAAAAAACAAAGTCGTAAACTTTGTCCACCAACTTTTCAGACACACCGTATCACAAATACACAATGCCGATAGTTTAGACAAGGGTACAGCGGTGTCGTTTGGCTGTAGCGTTTTGCCCAATGGCTAAAATGAGGTGAGGAGTTTTTCGAGAGAAGTTGGATCTCGAAGAACAATTTAAAGGCTAAACTTTGGTATCGCGTCCTCTCCCAAAAACTGGTCTTAACTACTTTTTAATGTGCTTCAACGCTCTCAACATACAGAAAACGTGTTTTTAGGTGTGGAAAGATAAAGAGGCTCGTGAAAGTTGAAATAAACAAGCAAAATCGGGTTGGTGCCCTCTGTCGTCTTGTTTTTAAATGCCTATTTCCACTGTCTCGAGCCTCTAGGTTTGATTTTTTTTTTCATTCTGTCTGCCGATAATATTGGAATTCTAGGTGGTAAATCGACCATGCTCTACAAAATAGTCCATTCAGAATGTTTGTGTAAAAGTATGCAGTTTGTGGCTGTTCCTTGTGGGTGTGAACAAAAAAAGAATTTAAATTGTGGTGTAACCTTTCAGCCATCACATGCTTGACTTCATTTCTCATCTTGATGTGCTCTTTTCCCAAAACTTTCATAGCATATATCTAAGACCGTGGAAATAAAACTTAATAAGCTTTAATGTAAAAAAAATTACCCTGCCATCACCTACAAAATGTAAAATTTTGCTCAAATATTGCTTGGCTTTGGAATTACCATGATGTCGAACCATGAATACCCTCCCAAAGCTGCCTTGACCTATAGTTTTCAGGTAGTCAAAGTGAGTGGGCTTGATCCTAAAAATTGTTTGAGACTCTTTGGCTACAAAAGTAGAAAATATCGGTACTACTGTGTTATAAGCCCCCAATCGTTTATACTCCCAAAAAAAAAAAATACCCTCCCCCAAATAATATACCCCCCCCCCCCCCAAA
>BBSZ01004559.1:5955-24378 GCA_000981365.1 Subanguina moxae | reverse complement strand
ACAGTCGAACCTCGTTAAACTGGCACCCCTAATTCAAAAAAATGTGTTTGTGGCATTGTGTTTTTGACCTATGTTTTGCTGGTGTCTTCTGGGCATGTTATATACCAAAATTTAGCTTAGATTCTAGGCTACGTTTTGGTATATAACATGCCCAGAAGACACCAGCAAAACATAGGTCAAAAACACAATGCCACAAACACATTTTTTTGAATTAGGGGTGCCAGTTTAACGAGGTTCGACTGTAGAAACACTTTTTGTCCTTGTCAACCTCTTTTTTTTTCTAAGTAAGCCCTATACAGCTTTTTTCTTTTCTGACTAGTCTTAAAAAGCAGTAATTCTGAGAATTCATAAGGTACTACTAAAATATAGCGTAGTTATTTGTGTGAGTCTCAAATTCTCCATCGTAAACTATTTTCACCTGTAAATATTGCAAATCTTGAAATAGTCGCTTGGTGCGGCGTCTGTCACTTTTCCAATCACATCCTAAAAAATAAATAAACTTTTTGTTCAATTTTCCTGCTGAAAAATGAAATTTGACTGCAATCAACCCTTGATGCAAGGGATTCATCTCGTAGGTAGGTCTGTCCGCGCATCTCTAACCTTTCAAGCCGGCTGCGCTCCCTGGAGAAGGTTTCTAAGCTTGCGAGCGTATACTACAGTAGCACTAGTTTTTTTAAATCCTTTTTAGCGTATTAGAAGTGCTTAGGAGGGGCTAAAATAACAGGAGAGACCAAGACAAAAAATAAATTGAATTGCTCCAATCGTTTATACCCCCCTTTTTTATACCGACCCAAAACGACTTGCTTTACTGTTTTTAGGGCATTAAAATAGGTTAGAGGGGATTCTACATGTATTTTGTGGCAGTTACTTTTTTTTTTGGGGGGGGGGGTGTAATACAGTAGAGTCAAACTGGCCGTCATTCTTTGGTCGGACTCTCTTATTGCAAAAGCTTACCAAAACCACATTGTGGTTAGGGACTAGACTAATTCCTTAGTTGGTGCAAATATTGAGCCAGAGTTCTTTTATGTGGTAGGCGCCAGTTAACAAAACTGTGTTCCAACCCTATTAGTAGGCATTACAAGGGTTTGCAAGTGTCCTCCAAACTTAGTTCGCCAACGGAACGTTGTACTGAGGGTCTCTTCTGAGAATTTACTTGGAGACTAACCAAATCAGTTTTTAAAAATCGTCATACCCACAAGGTGTCGTTGTATCTGGAGGTTATTATATCGAGGGTTGACTACATCAATAAATTAACTATGGACTAAAGAATACCTGAAAGTCTTTGTTCAAAGTTTCCATTGTGATTTTGCCGGGTGTGGAAGCAAACGCATCTTTAGCCTGAATTTGTTTACGATTTATGTGAGTAAATTTAATCAACGAGCTTGCATACATAGTGCATCACACTCTCATAGTCATATTTAATGCCTGAAATTGTATTAAAAAGTTCATGTTTATGTTTTTATATATGTTTTATGTGTTTTAAATACCGTATTTACTCTATTAAGCGGGCACCCTCTAATAAGCGGGCACCCTAGCTAATGAATTTGCAGCTCTTCCTGAGTCGTTTGAGATCTATCTCATTGTGTTTCCCAATAAAATTTGAATTATGATACGGGAAAAGGCCGAAAATTAAGCGGGTACCCTCTAATAAGTGAACCCCCTAGCAAAGGGTCGAAAAATAAGCGGGCATGCCCGCTTAATAGAGTAAATACGGTATTTTATATTTTTGTATAGTCAACCCTCGATATTTTTTTTCTTTTTCCAGCACCCCAAGGCACTCGTATATACCCAAATGCGACACCCCCTAGTGCACCACCCTATAAGGGGATGGTACACTAGGGAATGGTGCACTTAGTATACCGTCCCAGGGACCAGACTCCAAGTTATCCAGGTCCATTTTTTGATAAAACCGCTGCTCGGACCTTCTTTGGCTTCCGAGTTATCAAAGGTGCCAGATTAACGAGGATTGACTGTAGTTGCATTCACAATTATCTTTAGTTATATTTAGTTACATTTACAGCCATATTTTCAAAACTATCACCATAAGTGGTGCTATCGGCACTAGAAATCTTCTCAAATTGAGTATAGTAAACTAAATAAAAAGATTATTTTGTTGAAATCTAATCCATATTGTATGAGGAAAATAACCGTGAAAGTTGTTTTCAATTTGCTTCTTTAAAGATTGGTTCTACCCGAGTTCACCGCTTTTTCTCGACCGGAAAGTTCTCGATCGGTAATTCTTTAAATTCTTCAACTGGGTTGTTATCTACTATTGAAAAATCGGAAATTTCTTCAACCAGTTGTTCTTCAATCGCGTAGTTCATCGACACAATAGTGTGACTAAAATGTCTAAAGAATCCTTGTTTTCCATATTTTAGATGATATTGAAGTTGATACTGTGCTTTACATTGCCACCTAACCTGTCAAAATGCGCTTAAGACTCGTAATCATAGCTAAACTTTAAATTGCATCAAGCAGCTTGGCGACGAGCGGGTGTCCCGCCTCAGGCGGGCCCAATGCAAGCTATTAATGAATAACGTGTCTTTTAATGTTACTTAAACAGCAGTAAAAACGTAAACAAAGGTTTCTTTTCTTCAATTTCAATTGATATTTTCTTGTTAATTGTACCCCAAAGACTAAAAATGTTATTTATGTCTATAAGCTACAAAAAGCAAGTAGAGAACCACCCAGTTAAAGAACAACTGGTTGAAGAAATTTTCGATTTTTCAATAGGTAGATAACAACCCAGTTGAAGAATTAACCAGTTGAAGAACTTGCCGGCTGAAGAATTACCGGTCGAGAACTTTCCAGTCGAGAACAAGCGGTTGAAGAACTCAGGTAGAGCCCAAATTTGTAATCGATTGTTTTATGTTTCTCGAAAAGGGCTATTTATTTTAGGCAATGGACCAGTGTTTTCGAAAAATACACCTACAGCTACAGTGTGGGTTTAACTGTAGGTGTGGCTGTAGGTGTATTTTTCGAATGCGAAAAAAACGGAAGGTTTGTTTTTGGCCGTGATAAGTAACAATTCAGCAGGCGTTTCACGTGCTACCGCAAGGAAAAAAACAATTGGAAATTAACTTCACGATTATTTGTCTCGTACGGTACTTTGCATTGCTGACCTGGTGCAATATTCTCAAAATGGATCTACAATCAGTGGTTTACAGTTTTCGTTTTAAATTTCTAAACCACCTTAATATAGTCATCTCTGTCGTAGCGCATTTGCTCATGCCACAGTCCAATGGTGTGCATTAGTTCGTGTACCACTATGTCGAATTCAAGGCAAGTGGCTATGTTATTGGTCTGAATGGTGTTTATGATGAAATCAGATTACACTTGTTAGTGACCATTTGTAGGAATAGTTAGGTGTACAGTTAACTAAGGTATGCCGGGATAAGAAATAGAGTATATCATTTGATAACCCTTTTTGTTACAAAATGGCTCGTTTAATTGGTTTTTTGGTTATGGTCACACAGATTAACGACCCTAATATTCAAATCACTAATTAAAGAGGGACTTTTTTTGCATCACCCTGTGAAAACTCGGTTGTAACAAACAAATTTTAGTTGAATGGCTCTGCTTGATTCGGCTGGGAAGCAGTTGAATGTGAAACAGTTGCAAGCTACTTCTTTGACTAGAGATATTCAAGGGAAAGGTAACTTTTTAATAATAATTTTTTCTTCGCTGTTTTTATTTTTCAGGTGTCTCTTTCAATTACACGCAGTACTTCAAAGATCGTCGATGCAGATTTAGGTGTTGGCAACAGCGGAATCCGCTCTCTACTTCTCTTCCAAATATTGAGCAATCGGTCAAAGACAAAAGCTATAAGCGTCGGTCTGAACCTTTTGGAGGTACTAAACCTTTTTATTGGCTTTACTTAAACATACTTACAATTTTAGCCAAGAGGAATGGGTGGTTTGGCATGCTACAACGGCGTAAAACTTCACTTGAGCAGGAACAGCATCAAATTCCTGATGATCAAATTCCTGATGGTAAGAAGAAAATAGTCGAAGAATTTGTGATCCACGATCTACCTGGTCTCTACGATGAATTGATCTCTTTAACCACAAAAGCTAAGCATTACGCGAATGCGCACAAGTGTATTTGTAATTCGCTGAGGTAAGTCTTCAGTGTTTCCCTTTTTCCATGCACAAAGTTTTTTAGCCGGGAGATTGGAAGAATGAGCCGAGAAGAGGAACTTGTTATGGTGAATTGGCAGGCGAATAGAAACATCATTGAAGGTAATGAGCAAATTCAGTGCAATCGACAAAAACTGAGCAATGTGTTCGATGAGATCTTAGAGCTGAGGTTAGGCTTTGCAATTTTAAGAGTTTCTTGTTATTGAGTAATTTTTAGTCTCAAAATCAAACGTTTGGTCTGTGATGGTGATAAGAAATCGAGCGAACTGCTTCTTTGTCAAAACATTTGCTGTGCAGCCAACATTTTTACGCAGGTTGGATCTTTTTTTTTTTTTTCCATGCTTGTGACATTTACATGTTGTAATGTTGACTGAAAATTTTACTGTTTTAGCATATCGCCAGCCGAGTAAGCGAAGAAAGCGATCTTTTATTGCGCCAAAGTAGGAATTTTACAGTGAAAGAGAGTCGGGTGTCCGCCGCCACTCATAGTCGTCTACCTTACCTGTTATATTGTATTCAAACTTATATTGGTATCGACACTAAGCTGTTTCTGTGTCGAAGCCTAAATTGTATTTGGCGTATGGAAATATAGATTGTTGTGTGTTAAGTATAAAGTAGCCGTGTTATTTCCTGTTCTGCTTCCGCTCTCCGTTGTCCGATATCTCATGTTGCTATCTGTACTATCAACAACACAACACTATCTCTCGTCAGAAGATGCTGGTGGAAGTGGCATGAATTCTACGCGAACCTTCTTTGAAAACCTGCTTTATTCCTTTTCGTGTGCGGGACAAGGGACCACACCGTTATGACGCGTTGCTTAGTTAAACTGCTAAGCTGATAATGTGAATGGTTAATAAAGGTGTTTGTTTATAAATTTGTCGGACATGGTTGGTGATCTGGGTAGTCGGAAAAGAAAGAAATGTGATCATTGTGCTTATATTTTCTGCTTCAAGGTCTAAAAGTTAACTACATTCATCGTTAACTGTGCAGTAAATTGCAATAGTTTTACATAGTTATACAACTAGCTAGATAACTGTATAAGTAACAAACAACATAAGGTACTGCCACTTACCTCTAGCATGACTACATTCTTGCCTGGCACTCGACCAACTGTAGTATAGCAACTAAAAATTTAAAAAATATATGTTAAATAAATAAAAACTAGCTGCATTGGCACCTCTGACGCCTTTCAGTTAATGGGTTTTTATGCTCTTTCACATGGCAATAATGAATTTTCAAAGTTTTTTCAAAACATCTTCAAACACGCGAAATTAGGAATGTTTGTATAATTATGCACCGCACTTTATTAAAGGGTACTTACCCTTCTCCTCTCTCATTCTTTAACTCCACAAAGTCGGCTTCTCCCGCCCTCTTCTGGAACTTAACGCAGGTGTTCTCAGAAATAGCTAGCATAGCTTTGGCTATAGTAGCATGTTCTGTGGAATCTAAACATAAACTCTGCATGCGCAATCGATTCTGCTCCAAAAGCCTACCAAAAATGCCTCCAAAAATGTAGGGAATTACAAATTGACCTCTCGCATTTATATATCTAGTCCATTTGTTGGGCGATGTGGGTTTCAAAGCGTTTCGCATTACTCCTACCAACCTAAATGTTGATTATATTATAGCTAACAATACAATTACAGAAACATACATTTGGTGAGGAGAGCCTACCCACAAATTAGTAATATCGCCGGCACCTTTAATTATGAAAACGTTATACTGGCAGAAAATTTTAAAAAAAGTTTAGAAGGGCATGCCCCTGCCATGCGACGACGGATTAATGTGCTAAATAAACAATGGTGTCGGTTGGCCGGTATGACAAAAACCTCAACGAGATGAAGCCAACCAAATAAATCAATAGAGGAGTCCATGGTCAAGAGAGCTTGAACATATTTTTCTTCGCTCAAGGCTCAAGGTCAGCCGAATTTTTTGTTAAGGATATTTTAACAATGTTTACCTCGTGTATGTGTGGGTTGTTGCTCAAAAATGTTGATCCTAGCACCCTAGAATTTATAAATATGCGATTGAAACAGGACAAAACCCGAGTTTACCCTTCCTTGGACACCGGATAAAGCCAGTAAGACTAGGTGAAAACACAAACTAAACATTTCTCGCATAAAAGTCAATGCTTGAATACCAGGAATAATTGTTCTTATTTTTTGTTGTTGACCTGAGACCACATCTCTATTGGATCAAACAATAGGAGCTGGGGCAGTTGGAGGTGGGAAAGAAGATTCCACTGTCTGCATGCTTGTAATAGACACCACTCTGTGTGTTGCTAGCAAAGGTTAAAAGGGAGATGCTCAAAACAAAACACCTTTTTGTCAACTGCTGGTCAGTGGAACAAAAATTGAGGGGTCAAGCGAGGGGCAGCGCTCCAAATATCCGTTGAAAAGCTAATTTTTGATGTAATCTACAATAAACTTGTATGAAATACGCTAATATTGTATCATAACTCCCTCCCTGTGTATAAAAATTGCTTAAATTCTAAAAAATTCTACTAAGAGCGCAAATTAAATAAAGCGTGAATTGGATCTTAAGGTATGGGTATGGTATGGGGGTATGGGTATGGTATGAGACCGGCTACCGCCAACAATCCGATCGACGGCCGAGAGTTCTATGGGAAGTTGTGCCACTGCTGAAGTCATTAGGAGGCCACCTCCACAGTCGGAAGCATGTCATTTTGATTAGTTGTTATTGTTCTTTGAATAAACTTATACAGTCAAACCTCGATATAACGAACCCCTGGGGACCAGCTAAAATGTTCGTTATATCGAAGGTTTCGTTATATCGGGGGTCCGTTATATCGAGGTTTGACTGTATACCATTTTGTAGAGAATAAAGAGTGCTTTCAAATGACACCAAAGACTCTGTTTGATAGACCACATGTTATTTAAAGCGGTCGAAAACTTTTACCTCACTCGGTGTTGTTGTGTTTTGTCGAGGCTGTTTTATGTCCAATCCCTTTCAAGACTGTATGATAGAAAGTATTCTCTCACTAATGCTTTTCAAAATGACTGTATAATGTTCTAGAAAATACAATTGTGACAAGATTATTATCAATTAAAATCTTTATAACATTTCCAGCCAGCCTTCTCTTTCAGCTGAAACCCAAGAACTCGCTTCCAGTGAGCTTGTAAACTTTGAGTGTACACCAAACTAAATATCTCCACCATAACTGGTGTCCGCCCACTGAGATGTCCAGTCTGTAGCGCTTGTATTAATCACCACAACCTTGGCGTCATTGCCATCTCCATCTATTTTCCAGGTGTCAGAACTAACGTTCAGATCATCCTCAAAACTGGCTTTATCAAAAAAGGTTGAGTCGTCATCGGCAGAAGAGAAAAATTGTTGGCTCAAGACGGGAGAAGTGTTCTCACGGCTATTCTCAAAAATTGAACCGAGGTCGTTGGGCTGAGAATTTAGTGAGAAGATACTCCAGATGCTGGTTATCCGGTAGTCGTCGTCGTTGCTGTCCTTGCATCTGATGCAGCCATCATCTTTTTTGTCTTCCTTGCCTTTTTTAGTGTCTTTTTCTTTATCCTTTTTGTTGGACGTGGACTGTTGACCACGTTTGAAAGATTTTCCCATGCATTTGGGACAATTGTAGATGGAACAAACCTGAATAAGAAGCACAAGAGGATAAGAACTTTGCATTCAAGCAAACTGACCTTCCTCCAGTCTCCCACACTCGCTTTTTTCACTTTACCAATGATGTTCTAAACAAGGAGGAATATTTACTCCATTGAGATCCAAAACCTGCTCATTCGCTTGCCCTAGTATTTTCGCGCAGCTTCGTCGCGCTATATGTTGACCCTCGACAACTCAGCAGCCAACAGAGCATGTGCGTGTTGTCGAGGCTGCTGCATTAAAATCAAAAGTACCAGATTCGTGTCAAGTAAGTTACCCGTGCGCGATCTGTCTTGTACACAGCTCAAATCAGCAACCACAAACCTGAGCATCCTTCTTTTTGGTTTGCATGGTTATTGCTCCCGGTACCATAGCCTTAAACTCACTAGTAAGCCGACAAAAAACAAAGACAAAAACACCAAAATGATTAACTCACAAATGCGTCTTTGGCCTAAACACTTTATGAAATTCTTACACAAATGGACTGATGCTAAATGGGCAAACATACATAGTGCATTACACTGCTGTAATCATATTGAACTCCATAGGTGATCGACTGAACGAGTGGCACCTTTTTGAATTGGGGATAAAAGGCTGAAATGGCTAATTTGTTTACTCAACGGAGACAATCACCAACAATCAGGAATATTCTCGTAGTGCACTTTTATGTAGTCGTCCCTGTCGTGCCTCATTTGCTCGTGCCACAGTCCAATGGTGTGGAATAGTTCGTGGACGACGGTTTGGTGCAGAACACAAGTGGCTTCCTCATTTGACTCAAGCATCACCACGTTCTTGCCAGGCATTCTGCCCACCATAGTGTAGCAACTAAACTCGCAATTCAGTGTTTTTTTCTATTAAAAGGGCAGTCTCTATTTGAAGGGCACCCCCAGTGCCTAAATTAAGAGGGCAGGATGGCGGTTGGTCGCTGACGATATATTCTTGTTGAAATTTTTTATCTAAATTTAGATTCTTGAGACGGATTCTGCACGCTAGGAATCCGGTCTCAACAACCCCCCCCCCTGATATGTTTGACTAAAAATTTGTCAGGCCTTATCCTCGATCCTTATCCCTATTTCCTAGCCTTATACTAGCCGCTTGCTGGCTAAATCACGGTATATAAACAAAATAATTTATCTTGTATGTGCTGAAAGCGACAAGTAAGTCCTTTGAGAAGAGGGGGGAGGGGCTTTCCGTGGATGCAAAAGCTTGACTCTACTGAATTATAGGGCAGAAGTGGGAATTGAATTGCCCCCTTCTCCCCTTTACTGGAGCGATCTTGTCTTTACCTAAATAAGCCCCTTTTACAAAGTGGCCTCTTACTTGTCTCTTCCCCTCCATATATAGCCTTTCTTCCCTTTAAACAGGGGTGTAAGGGACAGTCCGTCCGCTGTCCACTATCTTCGCCATTTTACGTTCAATGTCCGACCCGGTGATAATTGGGCACGATTTCGGACATTTAGCACATTTATACATGAAAAAGAGAAGGGTGTCCTTCTGTTAGACAAGATACTTTAATTTGAATCTCTAAAAAACAAATACCCACCCTTGTCCACGTTGGTTTTGGATCTCCACGTAATCAAAGTGGCTAGAAGTCTTCTTTTTGAATTGGATGCATGAGTTTTTTGCAATGACGTCAAAAGCACCATGAATGATTTTGTACTCTGATTGTGCTTTAAATTGTCCCACTTTAGCAAAATACATTAATAAATAGGGCAATTATCCACTTCAGAGGACCTCAGGCGGATAACTACCATAAACAGGGTTGGTAACAGTCAAAATTTTTCGACTCGTCGATTAGTGAGCTAGTTTATAAGTGGATTAGTAGTCGAAAAAATTACGGTTAAAAGTTGTTTAGTCGTTTGCCAACCCTAATAGTAAACATAACCAACTAAATTTCCCGGCGATCACATAAGGAATGACATAATTTCCGTCCTTGTCTTTGTAATGTATCCATCGATTTTGGGCGTCTGGTCTCAATGCATTCCTCATGATTCCCATTATGCTGAATATATTAAAGTTTTTGGAAAGTTTGCGCGGATATAAAATTTTCAAGATCAGCTCGGTGGCCCTGGTTTTTAACGTCCGCTGCAATACATTTACGAAGTCGTCTTGAAAAATTGTCAATGTCTTTTTGAAAATTTTCATGAAAAATATTAGCCTATTCTTTCACCAATAAAATTTTTTATAAAGCCTTACTACTGAAAGAGTAATACCTACTGCTCTACTTACTTCTCATGAGGCCACATTTGCCGTATATCCCCACGTCCATTCTGGTGCTGATGTATGTTGATGGGAGACGGCTTAAAACTTTAAAAAAATTACATACAAAAAATTGGTAATGATTATAGTTACCTTAGCATTTAGATTACTCAAAAAGGCAGAATAAATAAATAGTATCAAAGAACATTTAGTGAAAAGGGAGCGAACAGACGTAGCTCGAGATAAGCAGAATATTTTGTGTTGTCGCATGTTTGATATTGAAAAGCCCCTGCAAACAGGAATGGAAAATTTTTAGAAAAAGCCGTGATAAAAATAAGGAGTAGGTTAGCCAATTTAATAAAACTCAACCAGTAAGCCTCGGCTGCTGCTGTGATCAAACGTCATAGAAAGGGTTAGTTACTGAAGATCCTCATTCAAGACTTATTTGAACAGACGATTTTCATGCAAAAATATTTTCAACGATTGCGTTTTGTATGACTCAGATAGGCAGGCAAAAGAACGGTTATAGTTTAAAAGCCAGTACACTTCAAGTTTGCCTTTAAAAATTTTATTCGCTTGGAGCCTTCTAAAAGGTCTCAAGCCATTGTTTGCACAGGATGAGCCACCAAAGTGGCACGCACAACTTTTTAGATAGGAGAAGCGCTCACTTAGCCGAAAGCAAACAGGATTTAATGCGTGAGGAGCATTTTTACCTCATAAGAAAGAACTCTTATAGTTTGTTATAGATCAAACCATGAAATTTTTTCTATTGGATGCATTTACTTACAGAAAACAGGGAAAATTATTATAAACATGATCATGTCATTAAATCGACGGCTGATTGTATCAACTACGGCTTATGGTTTTAAACTATTTTGACTAGGGTTGTAGGATATCCGAAATTTTCAAATACCCGGACCAAGCCGATACCCGAAACTTTTGGGTACCCGAACCGAAAAACCTAATTTTGAACTTGTTTTAATTTAACTACAGGGTACCCACCCTAGGAAAGGAGTATTAGTTGGCCATAGAACGCTTCGCGTTAAACCGAGCCTAGAGCAACGCTTCGCGTTGCGTCGTGGCCCATAATTGTACCTACACTTTGTTCTTCATTGACCCATATATATAATTATTAAAAAAATATTACCCCTCAAATGTCATTGACTCCCGAAAAAAACCAAACCCAAAAAAAAAACCCAAACTCCGAAAGCCCTCCTAATGCCGGCACCAGTGGTCACAGCCACTGATGCTGGCACATAAGTTTAATCAAAAATTATTATCAAAAAACCACGATAGCAAGGGGAAGAAAAATCATTAAGCTAGAAGTGATAGATGAAATAAACTCAAAAATAACAAATTTTAAAATTTTTGGTTTTGGCGCCAATTTTTGGTTTTGGCGCCAATTTTTGCTAATTTACCGCAATTCACATTTTGAGGGGCCGTGGCAAGTTGGCGCATCCAATATTATTTGTGACTATATGGTGTGTAATTAGTTGTGTCACGCAATTTGTGTGCTTTGGTACTTTTACTATTGTGGCGTCAATAATGACGAGCGATTTTGAGAAGTAGGAAGTCGGCCATGTGGGGTAAGCTGTGGTTGCATGTTTGAAAGCGAAGTGAGCTGAAAAAAGGGTTTTTTTTTGCGCAACAAAATCGGAAGAGGGATTTGGTCCGGTTGCCCGAGCGCAGCTCCAAAATTTCGTGTGTACTTTTTGAAATTCATTTGACTGAAGTGCATATAAATGAGTATGGAAAAATCATGCTAGTGCATTTTTACCGAAAATTCGTTATTCTTTGGCTTGAGCAAACCTATTTCAGTAACCGACTGTTTAGGCAATTTAAAGCAAAATGGTGAACCCGAAAGGTTATCGCAGAGGGACTCGCTATATGTTTGCTCGTTCTTTCCGTAAGCACGGTCTAGAGCCTCTGAGCACCTACTATCGAGGTCAGTTATAATTTTCTACTTCAATTTGTTGGGTTTTCTGAATTTGTCTTCTTTTATAGTCTACAAGCGAGGCGATATCGTTACGGTTAAGGGCAATGGAGCGTTCCAGAAGGGAATGCCGTTTAAAGCCTATCACGGGAAAACGGCGAGTTCTCGATATACTTCATTTACGTCTTTCTTATTACACCCTTGTGTTTTTTAGGGTCGGGTCTTCAATGTAACGAAGCATGCTCTTGGTGTGGTCATTAACAAGCGTGTTCGGTTAGTTTTTGAGATTAAAAGTTTAAATTGTCACACCGAAGGTGATCAGTCTTGTTTACTATAAAGATGTCAATATTACAAGGTTTGATGCTAACACTCTAGCCTTTTGTTAATAAAAGTTAAAGTCAGTCTGCACACGTCTTTTAGCTAAACTAACTTTAGCATCTTTCCTGTGACTGCTGACCATTTTTTAGCACTCGTATTATCCCTAAGAGAATCAATGTCCGAGTTGAGCATGTTAAGCCATCGAATTCCCGCTCCGAGTTTTTGCAGCGATGCAAGACCAATGACAAGCAGAAGCGCGACTATAAATCTGGAGCGGTGGGCTTCCAACTTCTTCGTCGTCAGGTTTTGTTTTTTGCTAATGAAATTTTTCCTTTTATATGATTTAGATTTTTATTTCCAGCCAGAAAGTCCTCGAAAAGCTCATCTCGTGAAGACAAACAAGACGCGGGTCGAAGAATTGGCTCCTGTTCGTTTTGATTTGGTGGCCTGAAAGACTCATGAGCACATCATCTCCACTTAGCTGTTATTTGTTGTAATTGTCAGAGCGGATAAAATTTTTTGTGCCTTCTTTGAGGCATGGTGCTATGCAGTTGCAGACATTTAATAGTATGGCCTTTTTGAATATCCCATGACTTTGCCTGGGTTGAAAATTGCGTGAACCAGTATATATACCTTGCCTTATTTAAATTTAGTAGTTCGCGAGGTAGTTCATACCAATACCAATCATAAATTAGCAAAACTAAGTCAAATTAGCTAAAAGCATTCCCCAATCAAACTAACCGAATCTGTATGGTGAGTCGCTATTAGCGACCACCATCGTATTCTTTAAGTTTACTATAGAAGCGTCCACTTGTTATTTCCTTATCTGTTTGTGTCTCAATCAATAAACTTTCGTTCATGAAACAAAATTGTTCACCGCAATATAAATTACCAACTTGTTTCCTCAGTTTAATCAAATTTTCTTCATTTTAAAAACAAGCAAAGATCTAAAATTCCAAAAAAGGACTAGTTTTTTTTTGTAATTTTAGCCATGCACATTGCAGTCAATCCTCGATAACCCAACACCTCAAGGGATCAGGCTTTGGTGCCGAATTATCAAGGATGCTGAGTTTATTCGAGGTCATTTTTTGATAAGATTGCTTTTCAGGACCTTACTTGGGTCAAGTACCAGCATAAGATTTGAAAACACTGGCAGTAACCGAGAAAAGATTACGAGTAAAACAGAAGTAAGCATTTATTACACTTAATTATAGCTAGAGACCGGATTCGTATGCCAAAAAGTTTGAGCCACAGCTCAATTAATTTTACCTCAATTTTTGACATCTTCTGCCCATTATGATATTGATGTCTCTAAGGCAAAAAATCGTAAGGATTCTGAATTTGCCAGTCGTTTTTACACAACTCAACAATTTCACCTTTAAAAAATCTAATAGTCGACTTAACGGACTTAATCGAGAATTAAAATCGAGGGTTAAATCGAGAGTTGGATTTGTTAACCATGACTTCTTCAAATTCTCATATCCCTATTTGTAGTCAGCTTCTTGTAGTCGGCTATTGATATCAGTGAACCCTTCGATCTAAAAACTATTTACTCAGCCTGAAGCAAAGAATGCCAAAATAATAACTCATACCATACGCGGATAAACCAGATTGCAAACATTCCTTTGGCTTTTCTTGTAAGAGGGTTTTAAATGAGATTTTCATCAACCACTTTGCGTATCTTCTGTTATTATTCTTTTTTCGAAGATTCAGCATTAACTAGACTTTGAACCTGTTCATTATATGCTTAAATAGCCCTTTTGATAATGATGATGACGACGACGACGACGATAATAATAATAGAAACTGGTTAACTATATATGCATAAGTTTAACTACATACTGTATAGTTAACCAAACTGAAAATTTTTCATATGGTTCGTCCAGCTTTTATCCTCAAGCAGGTTTTTATAAATTTTTTTCGAGTAAAATTTGCAAGAATAAACATTTTGGTTGAAATGCGGTTTATCTCCAAATTTTAACTTTGCTCTTTTCAGGATAAAGCAACCAAAAAACCGACTCGAACTCGTGTTCATCAGCAAAACTCACCAGTTCGTTGTTTTGTTCTGTATGCTGCTGGTTTGCTCTTCAGTTCTTCTGATCACTATATCCAAGAATTATGGTGCCTTTTTTGATTCATCGTGTGCGCTTTCTCTTCATCGCTATGGCTTTGTTGGTTGCTACAAATAGTTGCTTTAGTGTAGCGAATGACCCAACAGGTTTGTTCTTTATTTTACAATTATTTTTCTTTGTATTTTGTTGTCTTATAGCAGATTTGCCTGTCAAGGAGTCTATTCTGAACAATGGTGTCAAGCCTCATGGAATTAAAACTTCAACTATTGCGCCGTCGACTACTGCCTCAATGACTACGACTAAAGCCGTGACCAAGCCTTCACCTTCGACTACCACTACGGCAGCGCCATCGACCACCACTACGACGACGCTATCGACGACACTATCGACTACCACTAAGAAAAGCCCATCGACTACCGCTATGAAAACGCCTTTAACTGCGAGAACGCCTTCTGTTTCGACTAAGTCTTTGGTTCCGGCTTCGACTATGCTTTCGAAAACCACCATGCCTTCGACTTCAGTTTCAATCAGGACCTCTCGTTCATCTGTGTTGTCTTCGACAACTGAAAGTTTATCGTCGTCTTCTAAAAACTCTGCATATACTCGTGTGGAGGAGAGAAGTAAGCTTTTTTATTTGTTTCCTTTCCCTGTTGATCTCTCTTTTTTTTCAGTTCCGGTATGGCAATACGGAGTGCTCGCAGCTTGTGTGATAACAACTTTGGTTGCTTCCTGCGTTATTGTTCTCATCTGGAGTGGCAAAATTATGGCTGGAGATTCTGGTGCTGTTGGCCAAGCTGTGGCCGAAGTTTAGTATCAATATTGTCTTGCAGTCTCTTCTCTCAATTTTTGTATGGAGATATAAAGTGAATGTGTTCATGAATTCGGGTTGGCTATATGTACCCATCATGATTCTTCTATATGCTCTTTCTTAGGCTCGCTGTAATGGAGCGAAATAAATTCTTGTTTTATTTATGACTTATTTTCGGTTAACGACATCGTTTTTGGTTCTGCTAGCGACACTTCTGAACATTACTTGGTCAATTCGTTTTAGGAATAGATGGGGTGGTAAAAAAATTGTAGTCTAAGATTGAGGTGAAAAAATGGTCGTGCCCCGTTGCTGGTCGATCTTTTTGGGGAGCCGTTAAATTCAGGTTTGACTGTATACTGTTTTGTAGCGCAACTCTTCTTTCAAAGGTAGACAGTCGAGTCCCGGTAAATCGGCAGCCCCAATAAGCCGGCAACTTGGGCCGATCCCCAGGTGTATCGGGTTATCACAACTCGACCGTCTACCATTCGAGAAAGTTGCGCTACAAAATTGTATATTTAGAATATTTTTTTTTTATAAAATAAACTTTATTTTTAGGTTTGTCGGTTTGGGTACCCGTTTTCGGCAATTGCAATCGAAACTAGGGTTGTTGGGTGCCTGAAATTTTCTGGTACCCGGACCGAAATATAAAACGCGTTTTATACGCGTTTTACTGCATAAAATGGCATAAAAATGTACTGAAACATCATTTTGGGCGACAAAGATATTCTATAGTTTAGCCAAACATTGTCCAGGAACTTTTGATACACCCGTTAGTTTAGTTAACTTTAACATTTCGTCTGACTGTTATGTAATTATTGTATCACATACTAAAAAATTCTCACGTTTAAATTGAAATACAAAATAGTTGGCTAGTTAAAAACAAAACATGACTATTACAAGAACGGTATAAGATATGCTCAAGAGATTTGTGCGCAAAGGCAAGTCAATTCAGTTTATTTACATGCGTTAGTACCGTGCTTAAAGCTGGCTAAACAGGTACTCCTCCATTACCACTCCTTCTGCCTCTTTCATCTTGACTAGTAGCTGCTGTGGCTGTTGTAGCGGTGCTCACTGTGGTTGCTGTTGCTCCTGTTGTAGTGCCTTCAGTGTAGCCCTCCGGCTCTGCCAATGGTGCCTGTGACAATAGCACATAGCCAGGAGCGGAAGAGGCGTAGCCACGAGGAGAAATTAGATGATCGGCACTGCTGGCTGGAGGATGGCTGCCGCGATGACTGGCTGACAAACTGGACCCTTTCATTAGTTCATATCGCATGGGTGATCGGAAGGCATGTCGAAAGCGCTCAAATAAACATTTTCCGTATAAAAAATTGCTAGTGATTGAGAAACCGGAAACTGACTCTGAATTTAGAAGCGTTGGAAGAGTAGTTGCAGCTCCGACATATAGCAGCCAGAGCGAACAAAGGGATTGGAAGCAGGGGCAATAGTGCAACAGCGGCACCTGAAATTTTCACAACTAACCAAATCACAGGCTTGTCTAAGCCCTGAAATTTTCGACTATCCAGTTGAAAACTCGAAAGGTCTCAGCCCGACAATCTTAGCAGTGGCATTAAATTTTTAAAATTAGTTTTTATTAAATTACCGACGTATTCGCTAAACTCCCAGGTTTGAACGGCTTGTGAGTATTTGGCGTAGGAGTAAGTCATCACATTTATTGCTGCTATGCCCTGAAACACAAAATGTTTGAGGGGCGGCACAATCGATCCAACTGACAAGACGATCCCCTTTCTTGGCCTTATTTTACAAGCCGGATGTTTTCTCCCCTCCTTGCTCCTGTTGCTTTAGCCCCTCCTAAGCATTTGTAACACGCTAAAAACGATCAAAAAAGCTATTTTTCGCCCCTTTTTGTCATAGAAGGTCGGTTTTTGGAAAGTCATTTTGGTCATACAACCGAGCCTAGGCTAGGGTAGGTTAGCCGTCAACCACTAAACTTGGGTACAGTTGACTCTCGGAAATTCGGCATCCCAGTTAAACGGAATATCCGATACCCTGAGCCAGCCACGCACAACAAAATGACTCTCGATTAATCAACATCCATTCAATTTTTGCTCAAGCTTGCCATAAAAGAGCCTTTTTCGCCATAGTCCAGCGAGAAAAACATGGCAAAAGGGCAACTGGGTGTCGGCTAACCCCTGCTGACCTACTCTAAAACTAAGGCTTAGTTGTATGCTTAAGTGTAGCTCCTGGTGCCTGAAAATACCATTTTCAAGGTTGCCTACCTTGGCAATATGTATGGAAAATATGGAAATTTTCGACTTCCCGAAAACCAACCTTCTATAATAAAGTGGGGCGAGAAATAGCTTTTTAGCATATTAGAAATGGTAAGAAGAGGCTAAAAAGAGGGGTATCAAAGCAAAAGAAAACTTTCAACTTGTAGAATAGGGCTTCTTTTTTCCCGTGGATGTTGACTTACAATTGGTATTGCCGGTAAAAAATAGGTGATGAACAAGAAGAAATGGCCCAAACACCAGCAGAAGCTTGAGTGCAACATAGTTCGCAAGTCTTTGCCCAAAGAGTGCGCACCTGCAACAAGCCAATGGAAGAGTGAGAAGACAAATTGTGTAGTAAATGGTTACAGTAAAACCAAGAGACAGCCAACAGTTCGAAAGCCAGGATGATGCACAGAGTTATATATTTGAGGTAGCCAGAGGCGAGTTCATATGCATGCTTTCCAGCCTGAAAAAAGTCAGCTTAAACCAAACTGAAAATTTTTCATATGGTTCGCCCAAGGCTGGTCGGTTGTTATGTAGGAGTTTCTCAGGAGTTTCAATACTACACAGTAGATCATTCGGGGAATATTGTTGACCTAGAAACTGGTGCCCACACTCAAAAAAACCAACCTGAGTAGCAAAGTAGACGCTGGTACCTGCACCCAACAAAGCAACAAACAGGGCTAAGAAGAAGCGAGGACAGCATTTCGACCAGCGTTCACCCAATCCGTCCTCCAGTGTGGCCTGAAAACACAACAGGGCATAACCTGGGTATCCACACACACACACACCCCAAAATTGTTCACAAACATGTTTTCTCATGGCTATCAACGCTTTGGGGGGATCAAAGTGAACACAGTTTAGAGGCTATTACTATACTTTACGCAAGGCTTTTGAGACCCAAAGTAGCGCGCTTTTGCTTACAGCTGAGGATTGGTGTAAGCTAGCTTACATTTGAGAAAATGGTCTCTCAGGCAAATGCTATTTATTTATGCTCGAGCTCTGGATGCGGTGAAGAAATGTGTCGGGCAAGCCTGCGATCAAAATTGGAAGTAGCTGCAAACATTTTTTGGCTAAGATTTGAATTTGGGGG
>BBSZ01004558.1:0-20430 GCA_000981365.1 Subanguina moxae | reverse complement strand
AAAGCGATTGGGGGAGGAGTATAATACAGTAATGCAGAGGGCTACTCTACCGTATTTTATTTGGATTAATATACAGCCCTTCATGTCTTTATCAAAAAAACAGCTATTTCAAATCTGGCAAATTTCTCGAATCACCCTATGCTTTATTCACCAACAAACAATTGGATTATGACCATAATGGTTTCTAAAGAATTGTTGTGAGACATGGTCTTTGAAGTCAGACAAATGAGCTCTTTCTCATCCTGCAAGCTTTCAGAGCTCTTTCTTATCCTGCAAGCTTGTATCATAGCTTTTGAAACTCTTAAACGAAGGATGCATCCGATGAGCCAAATATTCCAATGAATTCTTTTTTTTTGTAAAGGCGTAAAAAACTTTTTATCGTTTTTAGCCTGTGAGAAATACTTAGGAGGAAAAATTAGGCGAGGGGTGATACGCCCCAATCCAACAAGTACCGAGGATTGAGACAAGAGGATCAACACTGAGATGGCATTTATAGAAGATTGAGCTGTTGTCCACACAGGAGAATGGCTGCAGGACCTTTTGAATCCTGAGAATTGCAAGTGAAGGAAATTGACGCAAAAGCAGGCACACAAGGTTTTCAGACTTTAGAAAATGCGAGACGTGAGATTGTTGTTTTCAAAAGCACCTGTACCTTTTGAAGGGCGTAAAATTGAGTAAATTTGAACCTTTTGGAGGGAATTTGGTTTTGCAGCTATTTGCTTGAGTGGTCGTTTGCCTACTGTATTTGTTCTGAGAAGCTGGCTAAGCTGCCCGGCCAATTTGCCAAGCTTGTCGGTTAACTTCAACAACTATAATCTTTTCCTCCCATTTCCAGTCTTTTCAAGTGGATATATGAGAGCAGAACTCTTGCTGCAAAGCTTTTGATTTGCTGTAATCTGCAATTTTATTTTGTCTGTGTGTTTAAAATATTATTTTATCCAAGAAAAATAACCACTCCTCACAAAATTGGTATGCAAAGCTTTAATTTTTGTAGTCTGGCCCTTAGCCAAGCCTTCACTCGCTATAGGACGCTATTCTGGCACTAATGTGGTTGGTTGTGGCCTAGATTAGAGCAAACTGGTCCTTCACAAAGCCGCTTCCTCAAAAAAGCCTCACTCCCAATATGGTACCATCCTGTAATCATACACAAGTCAAACAATTTGTACTTGGTAAGCCACCACCAGCATTTTCGAGACATAGGGGCCATGATTTTTTCCAAAATTTTTGATATTTTTGAAGACAAGTACTCATTTTCGAAAGAATATTTAACGCTATTCGGTTATACCCCATCCTCATTAAATTTTCTAAAAGTGCTTAAAAACCATTTTTAAGTAATAATTTCGTTACAGAAAGGCTAAAATAGCTGGAAGAGGAATAAGGGCTGAATTGGGAGCGGAATGGAATGATAGAAATATATTCTAGTAGCGCCGATTTCTTTTACTCTGAGGCCCCCTAGTAGTCAAAATATACTCAGGAATCTTAATTGCAGCCATATCTCGGCAACCAAGCCACTTTTTAAAATTCTGCTTGTATATTCGGACTTTTTGCACACATCGTCCAGTCCAAGCGCCTTGAAAATACTTTTATTTAAAGGCTCTATCCTTTTGTCTGCCTGTTCTGATTTGTAAGCCTGCACTTAAGACGATTTCCCAGTCGTTCATAATCGCGTCGTCTACTTTGCTGCACTCAATTATGTAATGAATGCAATGTTGTAGGTTATTGAAGCCAACAAGAGGAGATGTCGGACGAGATAGATGTGTTGGAGAGTGATGATGAGCTGGTCAACCCCCCCTGCTACAGTCGAATACACCATGCCAAACCTATAGTTATCAAGGGCATTGGCCAGTTGACTGTGTAAGTCTTCTATTGCCCCCACTCACAAGTGTTGGTCATTTTTTGGAATTTCTCATGGCCCTGAAAAATCTGGTTTTAACTACTTTTCATGCTTTTAAACCATCCAAACCCACAATAAACTGCTAATACATCTGGGAAAGCACTCATAGGAAAACTTTTTTTTATTTTGATATTGGGTTGTAGGATTATGGGTATCAGTATAAATGGGCATTCTGGAGAGAACCTAGGTACTTACTGGGCTCCCCACTTCTAATTAAGATAAGCTAAGATAAGCTCCTGCGTGCATCTCTTACTCTTAAGAGTAGAGATAATACAGTAGAGTCGCAGACGGTATTCCTAAAAATAAACATTTTTTAGCAAAAAATAATTGATGTCTTTCATTACTTTTTGTGAGCTAATGAAACCCATTAACTCTATTAGCTACAAAAAAATACTTACCTTGCCAAGCCTTGACGTGGTTATCTTTTAGGCAATTACTACTATGTTTTACTTATTGGAACCGCGCAAAAAAAGAGAAACCGCAAGGAGTAAAGTGGGGCTGACCAACATCTTGTAAAAATCTCGTTTACCAGCTCAAATACTTTCAAACTCGTAAATTTGCGGGCTGAGAAAGCAGCCACGATTTTTTGAGTTGAGTATCCCATGTTTTCTAGTTAAAAAGTTACGAATTGTCGATCAGCCATCCCCCAAGGCAAAATAGTCTTTGATAGCAAATTTTTTTTTGTCAAATAGTGCTTTCCCAGCAATTTCAACTACTTTTTATGTCTCTAAGCAATAAAATGCACGAAAAATTGGTTGACCCCGGATTTTGGGTCATAGAGGTGTCCAAAGTCCGGCCCAACTGTATTCTCCAGTGTTAGTGTTGTGAGTTTTTAGATTTGGATTGAGCTCTCGTTTCGACTCGGAATTCCCGACCGCTTTGACGGGTGGGTATTTTAAATGCTTAATATAATTAACATAATCTTAATATAATTTTGGGCTTTTTACAGGCAAACTTGCACCAGAAGAGGTAGAATGGAGGGGCAGTGACCAGTTTGCCACACTTTTTCAATTTTTTCTTAAAGATTTTAATAAAAATTTTACATTTTATTGAAATATTTTATTCTGAGTCGCCCAAACAGGCAAAATAACTCAGGAATTCGAATCTGAAAACAGAATTTCAAAAAGTGGCTTGGTTGTTGAAATATGACTAAAGCCAGCCATGAACTTACTTCTTATCCTCCTCCCTTCCAGTTTTGATCATATATTAGCAACCAAGTCATTTTTTGAAATGCTGTTTTCAGATTCTTGAGGTATTTTTGCCTACCAGGGCGATTCAGAATAAAAATATTTTTATGAAATTTAAGACTTTTATTAAAATGTTTAAGAAAAAAATTTAAAAAGTGTGGCGAATTGGCCATCCACCAGAATAGAGTTGAAAAAGTGTGGATACAGTTAATTAAATTGTTGACTATTAAGTTGCAAGAGACCATGCAGAGGATTAACTTCGTGCTGCAGAGATCAGTGCACACTCACATCAGATGGCTGTTGTGTGGGCTGCTCTTCTGCTGCTGCACCATCGGCTGCTCGCTGTGGCCGGTGGTTTGTCTCAGCAAACGAGTATCTTATTTATATTTTATCAACTACACATACTATTATACTATACTTACAAGTCTATTCTCTGTCAGTTTTTTTTGTTGACACTTCAAACTATTTCAGACAATTGCTGCTCTGGAGAAAACACTAGATCATGAAAACCAACAACTCTACAACAAACTGGGTAGTTGCTTTGCTCGCATTTAAAACTACTTAAAATATGTTTTGGAAATACATTGCCAAAAAAACGACTTTCTACCAAAACGTTGACCAGTCCATGAACATAGCTGTATCTGACTGCTCTGACTTTTCGATAGTATTTTGCTTATACCCTTCAAATGCCCTGCCAATTTCTGCCAGTTCTGTTGGAAAGTTTAGATCTTTGACTTGAGTTTACCTATACGCTATATGTATATACCGTATAACCTTTATTAATCCTCCCCTACCCTATTAATCATGGGGTTGTTAGTTGGTTGTCCGGGGATATCGGATTCGAGTGGGGTGTTATCCGGTATCCAGGCGGGTGTTGGGGGTGGGGCGTTTTAAAGGGCTCCAAAAAGGTTCACAACAGCATAATTTGGGCCAAAACGCAATGTGAAGCGTTGCCCTAGGCTCAGTTCAAACGCGAAGCATTTCTTATGCCCAATTATCCCCTCTACCCTGCGCTCTTCGGGCCTCCTAGTTGACCATATAAAAAAACATTTTTGTCCTTTTTTAAAGGGATGAAGGGCTGTATAATTGGGTCGGCTTCCCGCATCCCTCTTTCCCGTAATCCCTACCGCTAACAATTTCGCGAGAGGGAGGTTAACCCTACTGTATAGGGAGGAAAAGGGACAAGTAAGGGGCCATTTTGTAAAATCTTGAAAATTTTGAGGTTGGGCAGGGGATGGGCGGTATAATCCAGTGTAGTCAAGCATTTTTATTAAAGAAGATAAAAAAATATGTTTTTCTTTAAAAAGAGAGCATTCTACCATTGCAGGCCTACATTGGCGGCTAGCCAAGTTTTCAGTGGACTCCAACTCCAACCGTCTGGCTGAATATGTTCTCTTGCTAGAGACTCTACCTAAAGTGCCTCTTTTGGTACCTGACTAGGCAGCAGTTTGAGCATTTCATACTCCTTACTGGGTGGGCCAGATGATAGATCCAACTCTTGTAAACACTCATAAACAACACGGCTAGCTTGTCCACTGTACATAGCCTTCACAATAATAATAATTTCTATGTATTGTTTTTCAATTGATCTTTCAATCCCCTCGATACTTTACACCAATAACCGCTAATAACTCTTTTCTAAGTTAAATATAATATATTTATGTAAAAATACAGCAAAACATCTCCCTAACGGCCACTAATCCCTGGTTTTTGACCTCAGGAATTCAAATAAGCAAACAGAGTTTAGAAAAAATGGTCTGGTTGGTGATCAGACTAGGCCGTGAACTTACAGAAATTAAGCATTAAAATAAAAAAACTTCACCAGGTGGAATCGAACTTGACATTCATAATGAAACTTTTAGCTCTAGGTACCATATTTACTTTAATTATTAAAGTTTAATACCCCTCCCCCCGCCAATTCAAAAAATTGTTTGTGGCATTGTGTTTTTAACCTATATTTTGTTGGTGACTCGTAGGCATTTTGTAACGGCTGACGACCCAAAATCTGGACTCACTTTTATGCCTTGTTTACACCAAACTTTTGGCGGACTGCCCATTGTTTCAAAAGCCATTTTGTAGCATTTTTCTTCTAGTCTCTTCCTATAAATTCCTAAAAAATTAACTTTTTACAGACAAATGCCGCCAAACGAGGACACCCTGTGGACCCGCCTGTACAAGTTTTACTCAGACAACATTGAGCGGGGAAAACTGCACACTGTTCAGCATTTTGTCGCCCAAGGAGTTCCCCAAAACAACTTTTATGGCATTCTAAGGCATTTTGACAATGATCTGCTGCCTACACAACAATCGGGCTTAAGTGGATCAAATGCAGTAATGAGACGACGTAAACTTTGAAGCGTCTTTTCAACAACAAAGACGACAGTTCGCAGCGCCAAGCTGTTGAAAAGTTACACGATGGCCAGACAACGATCCACAACATTCTGCGGAAGCTAAACATTGAAGTCTGCAAAAAAGAGCGCATTCCTCAAGGCACTGAACATCGAAATTCGAACGCCAAAACACTCTGTTGTCGACTGTACAGAAACTTTTCAAATTTTTGTTGGATCATCGACGATGAATCTCCAGCATAAGCCCGTTCCATTGAAGGTTTCTTGTCATTTTTGAAAAGTATTGTCTTTATAATGGTTGGAAAGCTGAAAACATTCACCAGCTCACCAATCGCATCAAGTTATGCTTGAGGCAAATGCCGCTGGAGGTTGTACAGCAGTTGACAAAGAGCACAAAGTAAAGGATTGATCATGGTCGCAGAAATGGAGTCATTAACAGCCAGTAAAACATAGGTTTTGTAGCATCTTTTCTGCTCTTTAAAATGACATATGACATGTATTGGTGACTTAATAAAATGTTTGAAAAACAAATGAGTTTGCTAGAGTCCAGATTTTGCTTTATCACCCATTATACCAAAATGTAGCCTAGATTCTAAGCTACATTTTAATATATAACATGCCCGGGAGTCACTAACAAAATATAAGTCACAAACACAACTAGGGGTCTATTGCAAGGGGCAGGAGGGTGTGAAGCTTCGCTTCAAAGCTGGTCCTAGGGGTTCGAGCTAGGCGAGACTGTGTTAGTATTTGGGATAAGGCATTACCATTGCAAAGATATAAGCTTTGCAAAACTTGTAGGGTGTTTGAGCCTGGGATTGGGCATCACCGTTGCAAAGGTTTCACTGTTGCAAAATATGCAAAGTTCTTCGCAGCCATATATCTTCGCCGAATGCTCAAAATGGCTGCAGAATTATGCCACTTTTTGCTTTTTCACTATGGGGCACTTCAATATTATTTGAGGACAACAAAAATAGCAGTGCTGTCGGTGTTTTCCATTCACAGATTTGCTTTCTTCTTCTCTTTTCCTTTCATAAATACTTAGGCCCAAAGGGTTCTACTACACCCACAGTCTTATTGGTGACATGTCTCTTCCAACTTGAGCAGCAGTTCGGCTTTACTCTAAACATATACTATGTACAAATGGTTGTATTATATTTCTAATTAGTTCTTCCTACATCTTTGGATATCTTTTCTTTAAACACTTGTCAGTTATTTTGTAAATATTTCGGTTCTGTCGTAAATTCTTTTTTTGTATATAAATAAACTGTCTGATTAAAAACACACAACATTTCAATTATTTTATTTATACAATGGACAAGAGGTAGCTTTTTACAACCATCAAGACAGCTGGCTAGTCACATGTATGGCAGCTGCTGGTAAGTTTTCTTTTTGGTAGTGGTGGAGCGTTGTGTTGTTGTCAGAGTGTCGGCCAATTTGCGCTTCAACAGTGACTTGGTCTGAAATGTTTGATATAATATTTGCATGACCTCTACTAGTGGCTCAAAACCAGGCAAGAATCCGATATTTCGTGCAAAGAAACAACGATTTCCTCTTGTAACTGCAGCCCACCGCTTTTGTTGATTTGTTTATTTGATATTTGTGGTTATTTGTGAAATAAATTCTCTTAAATTAAAAAAATAAAAATTAAAATTTTTTTTTTGAATACTTCCTGTTCTCGCTTTTAGATTCAGTCATGGCTATAGAAGACAGTTGTCATAAAGTTTATATGACATTTTTCAAATAAATGTGCTTGCAGCAAATAATAACACACCCGCATTCTCAATGAGACCGAAAATGACTTTAATTCAAAATTTTAAGAAGAAAAGCATGGCCAACTCACAGGGGCTCAAAATTCGAAATTGTGATCACTTTAAAAACAACAAAACGCTAAAAAAACAAAAGATTGTGTATCTTGTTGCAGTGTCATGAAGATTTTCGTCATAGTCAACACTGTTTACTGCTCCATTGAAAGTAAGCATACTTCTTCTAGGTGTCCATTTTGATATGTTTCCAATTGATCGTCTTCCTAATGAGCTTCTGGTACTCTTCGCTGATGCGGTAACAAGCTGTTTAAAATTTGTCTTTGAGGTGCGAATCTTTCAAATGATGTTGCCCGTAGATCGTTTTCGAGCAGAACATGTTTGCCGTCGCTGGAATATTTTGGTCAAGGAGTGTGGATGGTCTCGATTTAGAAAACTCTCATTGCATTCTTTTCCTTGCGCTTCATCTCTGAAAAGTGTTCCCGGGAGAAAAGAGGTCCTTAATTTCTTTTAAATAGTTTGGCATGCAACTTTTGATTAAGTTGGAATGGCTGTTTCATCGATGTGGGCGCAATATTGAGGAACTTAACATGGCTGGACCTCTGATTGATGACGGAAATTTGAGTGATCTTTTGCCAATGCTACCAAATCTGAGAAGGCTGAATGTAGCCAATGTTTTCATGAGCAAACGTGGACTTGAGATGATCGTGAAATGCTGTTCAAAGACTTTAAAGTCAATCTCCTTCGAAGTAAATGGGATTGTAAGTTGACTTGCTTATCCTTCGCAACTTTACTGATATATCCACTTAGGACGAACCAACTTTTGCCAGCCTCATGAAAGTGCTTGTCGAGTGCGAAGAAGTCGAAATGCTTCAATTCCACCATTATTTCGACAGCTCTAGTCACAAGATCAAGTGTCTTCCAAAATCATTGAAGTTTCTTGAATACACTGATGCAGCTTATCATAATGAATTCTTTCGTCAAATTGCCGAGCAGAAGATCAAACTGGAGGGTCTGGCTCTTCAATATATCAGTCTGGATGAAATTATGCTCAGGTGCTTGCGCACAGTCGACTGTTCCAGGTTTCTTTTAGAATTTCCCTTCCAATGTTTCGGTCATTCATTTAGGATAAATTTTTTTTCCATTCGTTTGGGCCAAGGAAGTGAGCATTTTTTTGCGTTGATCTTGTCCAAAATGCCGGATTTGAAAGTTTTGGAGATAGTGACACAAGGTTCAAGAGATTTTCTTGAAGAAGTAAATTTTCAAGTTTTCATTTTCATGTAACAATTTATTCCTTATCTTGATGATAGGTTATCGTTGCAATTGAGCGCGAATGTCCAAAGTTGAAGTGTATAAAATTGGTAGTGGTGAGGCCAGAAGTGCACATCGAATCGTCTTTAAGTGGCTTGGTTAATAAGGCAGCAAGTTTGTCTTCAGTTTCCATCCTGCTTACTGGTTGCGATATCAACTTTGATCTTAGCGATTTCTTCAAACAGCTTGTTTCTTGTGTTCCACTGAAGGTTGTTTGGGTTTCGAGTATTTTAAATTTTTAGTTTAAATTTCAACAATTTTAGTATTTCGATACAAATGCATCTCTGTCAAGCGAATCTATTTGTCAAGCCTTGCTGAAGTGTCATGTAATATTTGGGTTTTCTTATTAAAAGTAAGATTGGTTCTATGAATTCAGGACTTAAATCATTTGTTCTGGGACTGCACTAACTTTCCTGTCGATGAGCTATTCCACGTCCTTGATACGATTCACACTGGTAAATTACCTATTACATTGGAAGATGAGCGAATTCTTCGTATCAGCGCTACCGTCTGTCAATCTAAAAGTCATCCGTGGATCATTAACCTCAGCGGAGAACAGCTTCAACGCTTGCGTAATAAAGGATTTTTATACATGAGGTAAGCCTTCATTGGGGTTGTGGAACAGAGAGTTTTGTAAAAGCTTTTAAAAATAATAAAAGACTTTTTTTGAAGTTTCTTTATAAACCCTTTACTTGGATTTTTTCTCGAAACTTTCATAGCTCCAATGAAAATGTTCCACACTTTTCCACTATTGACCACCATTTTTTTAGACGCTCTATGAATGGTTTGTAGATCGTTGAGAAGTTCAGTAACCTCACCATCACACTCTTCAGAACAAAGATTGTAATGTGTTTTCAGACTTTGTTTTTATTTTTCCTATTTTCGCTACAATCTGTGACTTGTTTAGTTTTTTGCCGGCTTTTTTCTTGTGCTATTGATTTTACAAGATAAAGTTTTTACAGCTTTACAAAGACTGGCAAGTATGAAACTTGAAATTGGTGTCTAGTGCTGGCAACTTAAATCATTTTTGAAATTTGAATCAGAGACTAAAAAAATTCATGCGATTCAAATTAATTTTTAATATTTTGGTTAAAATAAATTCGAATCATCGTCGCTTTGGTGATTCAAATTTATTCGCCTAATTTGAATCACGAGTAATTTGAATCACAGGCTTGAGCGATTCAAATTTATTTGTTTAATTTGAATCATGGGTAATTTTAAATTTTGAATCATTGCTGATTTGATCACTATCACTCCCTCCTGCCTCAAAACATAGTGGATGTGTGGACAAAGCAATTACTTTAAGGCTTCGGAGACACAGAAAAAAATAAAAGATGTAAACATTCGAACAGTGTATTCGAGTCCAGGAAATTATAAATTCGTTTTTAAGAGTTCGGCACCTTTCGAATTGCTTTTTAACGAATTAAAATTTGACGAGATGTGCGTATATCAAGTTTCGAATTTACTAATATCTTTACTGCCAGTTTTTACGTATCCTGTGTTGGGGACTTAGGGAACTTCTGACTGGCTCCGCATAATAAAACCCACGGCTATGTTGGACTGCAAGATAGCCGTCACCTTGAGGTGATGCTTTTGTACGCAGCTTATGAAAAACACGTTGTAGCTACACTGATCAAATTTTTTAAAAAAAGTCAGACGAAGCAGTCAAAATCACCTTAATAACAACCGATAAAAAAGCAATGTATTTTTGGGGGCTTTTGCCTAGCAGTACACACTGTTTTTCTTCTTTTTTGATGAAAATAAGACCAACCGTTGACTCAGGATCTCCACTATTGAAAACATGCAGCTCGACCCGATCTTGTGTTGACACCGAGAAAAGCACCTAAAACACATTACAAGATTAAGCAAACTATAAGACACAAAAAGGTCATACGTCCGAAGTTCTACTCCCAAAGCCAGTCTTGTGGGCTGATCTGCACTTGAACATGCTCTTGTCCTCAGTTAATATACTAGATTTATCAAAAAGTTGAAATTTAGTGAATATTAGAGACGCTTAGAATATTGATTAAACTTTTCAGACACTGTTTTCTGCTTTGATCGAACTATTTTTTTTCAAAACAGTAACGAACCTTTGTTCGTGATCCTACACTTATTTCTCTCCTCTAAAAACTGTATGGGAGGCTTTTCAAGAGAAACACCGACATGGGTGGAGTCAAAGTTGAAAGAGAGAATCCGGAGATATCAGTGTCTGTAACTTTTATCCCACTACATCTTGGAGCTTTCCCACTGTCTTAAAAGGCCTTTCACACATTTTGTAGAGAAACGAGAGGAGACCATGGTCCAGACAGGGGTTATTTTTTAGATATAGACTCGCAAAATCGTTATTTTGTTAAAATATTGAAATGGATTTCTGAGAAGGTCTACAATATAGTCGAACATATATTGTGAAGATTTCTAGTGAATACTTAATTGACTTACGGAGAAGTAAAACCTTCATTGGGGGCTACTCTCGCAATCTCCAAGAAGTCGCAGTAAACAATGTACAGGTAGGGAGCACAGTAAACTGAAACATATAATTTTTTTGTGTTCCGCCTCCTTTCACGCCATAATTAGAAAAAAGTTGGCACAATTCATAAAAATAGGCGCGCCGAAAACCTTACTTTAAATCAAGAAGTTTCACGGACTTCGATCGGAAATCATCTACTACGGGGGTGATAAATAAGTATTGTGGATAGCGCAAAAAATTCAAGCTTACTGATGGCTGCCACAAAGTTCTAACATAAACGGTATGCCATGTTTTCAAAGAAACTCACATTAATAATTAATATTAATAAAAGCATGTTGAGAAGGGCTATCCATCATAGGCATGCTCCAAGGAGTTAAGTAAAAAGAGCGACAGGCGTCAAATTCAACTTTGTAACGGAATGTGAGGCTGCGGGCCTTTTTGCACACTGTACACAGGCTAGGCGCTCTTAGACTGGTTTTGAGCCTCACGTATAGAGATATAGAGGCTTCCAAAACGGTAATTGATCCTGTTGCTCTTTTTACTCGTCACCTGTTCCAACACTAAATACATTGTAATTCGAGAGATGGCCAAACACCCAAAATTATTATTCTACAGTCATCGCTCGGTATAAGGACACCCTGTGACCGCGAAAATAACTGTCCTTAAGTCGAGCACCCTTGTGTCGAGCCTTATTGACGCAAACACACAGCACCCGTCCTTATATCGAGAGTCGAGTATATGTTGTCGATATTATTGATATCCCGCACATTTGAGAGCTGCTTGAAAAGTTTCCGAAAATCGATATAGTAAAAAGTCTCACCAAATTCGATTGGAAGTCTCTCCCACTGTACATTTTCTTGTCTAGAACGTTGGCCTTGTGCTGTGACGAACACTCCATAATCTGCGATTGCAATAAATGTTAGATACCAGCTTTTTAAAAAATGTTTAAAATGCTAACTATGGAAAGCTAGCATATACTCATCATTCGAAATTTCTATGGTAGCTACTGGGAAATCGGAAGGACAATTGTCAATGGTCAGAAGGGTGGGTGTGAAGTCTTCGAAACGGGCCAAGTGGAAGTTGTCCGCACCGAACATGAAGCCTGTAGATGTGCTGCAGATGCACATGCCTAAACACAAGCAAGTGAAAGGTTGTTCAAGCAGACAAAACTAAAACATACACGGCTCATCTGTTTTGATATGTTTGAAAGGCGAGAAGACACCCAGTTTTTGCACAAACTGAAGAATGTGGATGGCATCGGCAGTGGCTAGGTAGACGTATCTAATAAATAAGATTAACTGAAGATGTTTTGGGGAATGAGAGATATACCTCTTGTGGTAGTGCTCTGGCTTGCTCACAACAGCAATCTAAAACAACAATTTTATAGCTGGGAGTCCCAGCCTGGTACATTTGATACAAGAAATAATTTTAGAGGGGCTAGCATCCATCTTCTAGAATCTTGCGTTCTTGAAGTATGGCCCCAATTTTTTTTTTCGAACAGCTTTTTAGGACATTGCAAAGTCAGACCACTTTTCGAAGGTATACTGTCAAATACAGGTTTTTAAAAATATTGGTTTACCTTGGTCGGCCAGGTTGAAAATCGAAATTTTTGAGAAGAGTGTACTAACGGAAAGATTATCGCTAAAACTGGGGACAACCGAAAGAGTAAGAGTCAAAGTGGGAGTAACCGAAAGAGTATGACTCAAAAGGTGGGTAACTTAAAAAGCAGGACTCAAAGGGTGGGTAACCGAATGAGTATGATTAAAATGAAGAGTAGGGTAAAGGGTATTGATGAGTCTAAATATTTTGCAATGGTATTATGGTATTAATGGTATCATGCAATGGTACTGTGTGATCATGCCGTCAAACACCTGCAAACTAAAGCAGTGAATACTTTGCAGTGGTAAATACCTTAAACACCCTAAATTTTTTGCAACGCTATTTTTTGCAACTACAGACTTATACACTTTTGCCTATCTCGAACCCGGAGGACCAGCCTTGAAGCGCAGCTTTACACCCTCCTTCCTCTTGCAATAGACCTCTAGTTTAAAAAAGATTAAAAGTGCAAAACCCACATGGCAGTTGTCGATGTTGGAAATAGGGGTGTACTGGACTGAAGGCTGGGCGTCCGCTTTGAGTGCCCTCCTGACCTGTTGTAGATGGAGCACTACTACGAGGCGAGCGCTTCCACAGATGGCTAGCAACATTTCATGGCCGTGCTCCACAACTATCTCCATCTAAAACATTTTAATAAAAATTGTGCTCCAGTAAAAATATAGTGGTTTTACAAAGTAGACGGTGGGCATCCCCCCCAGATGAAAAGGTGCTTTGGGATTGTTAACACTGGTGGCGAACAAGCCTTCCTGGCAACCCAACAACAACCATTCATTGTCCAAAATTTGCGTGCAGTTGATCGCCTGCAAATTGACAAGTTGTATCAACAAAAAGTCAGGCTAAAGAACAAACCAAATTCTGTGGTTTTTCCAAGGCCAAAAGCATACTGTACATTCCACTCACAGAAGATGGTCGACGTTGTACGAAAATTCGCCGGTTTGTTGCATACTAAAGGAGTATTTTAGCGTTCTTATACATAAAACTGACTTGAGCAGCTGCTTAATTTTTAGTCTTTGTCGTCTTGGCTAATAATATTCACCATATAGTCTTAGTCCTCGTCTTAGCTCTAACTTTTTAGTCTTGGATCCAGCTTCTTGCCCAAGCTCTAAACTTGGCCTAACCTCTTAGCCCTAACTCCAACCTTAGGTCTAGTTTTAATATACTCCTGCCTTTAGTTACTGTATTAAGATATAAAAGATCTTCTAACACAACCCTGGGACAGGATCTTTGGACAACAATTGACCCGTGCGAGACTAGAACTAGCTTTGTCAGATTTTTATTTATAGGACAGAGTTTGAATTCGGCTAACCTGCAAGGTCTTAACCCATCGTTGTTTGGCTTGGGCTGTGGGTGCTAGCATGAACAAAGTGGAGCTGAACAGTCAAATTAAACTTCTTTATATTCATTAAACACTAACTTGGGCAGTTTAATCTCAATAATCATGGACATGTTCTCTCCTGTAAGACCATCAGGGGCATCGCCCACTTGGTTGAATATTTTCCAGCGTTCATTATCAAGGTCTATGGACCAGAACGGAGAACCATCATTCAAAGCAAGGTTGTCGGTGTCGAAAAAAGACAGGTGGTGGTTCTGAACAAACAATTAGCATGGCAAATATTTCACTAAAATGTTGGCTTACGTCAATCACGGCCCAAGCATTTCTCCACTTGTTGCCGGAAGTGTCATCAGAGCGCCACAGCTGAAATTAAATCATTAAATTGGTGAGAATCAATTTTCTCTACTTAAAGTATACCTTAATCCACCCAGTCATTGTGTTGCCAAAAGTGGAGTAAGGACCCAGATAGAAGTTGGCACATTCAGTAGGCAGTCCACAAGTGTTCACTATATTAGGTTTACAATGCGAATGAGCCATCAATGAGCACTCTGAAATTGAACAGGTTTGATTTGGAAAAAAAAAAGTTTCATAGAAAACAAAAATACCTCTGCATTTGAAGACATGCCCAAAGTGAGGAAGACCCTAAGATTGGTAGTCTTTTGATAGAGGAAACCTGTGAATCAAGAAGAAGCTAATTCTTATTCACCTCATAGCAAACAACACAATTGGTCTGAAAGGCTTTTTTAGTGCTTGAAATTACGTGAACAATTCTAACCGCATTAAGAGATATAAACTGCTTTTTCCATCTATGAGGAATTTCATGGCACATACGACCTGGAGGTAGAGGAGAATTTCTGGGAGACGGCACATTTCCACGGTGCCTAAAAGGCACAAGAATAATGAAAACAATGATACAGCCAAGCTGTTACAGGCTGATTTTTGATGCTTTTTATTTTATTCTCTGCACCCTGCTTTGGCTTGGTTCAATATTTCCAAAACTACTCAAACTCAATTTTTGCTTAGTATAGTCAACCCTTCTTTTTTCTCAAAAATTTTCAACCGATTATGTAAATCTTACCAAGGCGACCCTGAATCAGCTCTTTGAGCTGACCCCGTGTCTAGCTTTAAAAGAATTTCAGAATTTCGGGTGTTCACTGAGATATCAACTCAACCTTAAGCTAAGTTAAAGTTGAGCATAAGTTTTCAAAGGATTGGCTCGGTCTCAAGAGGCACTGTTTGTGATCTGTAAAGAAAAAAACTAATTACCTATTTGTTTTAACTGCATGATCCGGCTTTGTTGCTTTCAACAGAGGGAGCAGCTCGTTTTGTCTTTCGGAGAGAACTAAAGTGTAGAAAGTGTAGCTTTTTCTAAGACTACAAAGGCAAAGCTTTCGTGACGGAAAGAGATTTATGAATGATGAGAAATGGTTTGCGATAAGCTGACTAAAGTACTCACTTCTTCGTTTGTGTTCCAGGTTGTTGAGCATATCATCACGTCGCTGTTCTAGTTCCTCACAGTGCTTAGACTCTATTTCGATGTTCTGAAAACGACAGTGATATTTTGTAGAATGCATTTTATAAATAACGTCAACCGAAATGGCTTCATCTCCAGTAGAAATCAGTGTGTGAGAAGAAGCTTTCCGACTCAACTTCTGCATTTGTTTTGGGTGGACAACACTCTGCAAATAGTCAGCCAACTTCTCTTTTTGCACAAGTTCGGCCTTCAATTCGGCTATTTTGTCTTCAAAGTCGTTCTGAAAATAGCAATTTTCAATCTCAATTCCAGCATTTCAAGAACCAACCAATCGGTTTGAGTTCGCCTCCAGATCTGCTCTCAGCAATCCACTGGTTTTAGCGAGTTCTTCATTTTGGTTGCGGTATTGTTCAGCTTTCTTGATGGCTTCTGCTAATCCTTGACGCAAAGAAGTGTTTTCGTTGATCAACTCACATAGACGTTTCCTTGTTTCAACCAGCTGGAAATAAGGCAGGCATTAAAGCTATCTAAAAATTAATTTTTTAAAATATAGACCTCTGTGCTTGCAGCTTCCGCTTCTTTCTTGATCTGTTCAACTTGCCTGCGAAAAAGAATGATGAAATGTTTTGCTTTAAATTCTCTCTACCTTTCTAAAAACTTCTTTTCAGACTCGTGCCTTATCATTTCCGTCTCTAGTTGGCTGACCTAAAACATTCAAGCTTAAATTTGAATTGAGGTATTAAAGTGGTAACAGTACTGTAATACATCCAATTGGATTTCTAGAGGCTTCTTTTTCCTTAGAGAGAACCAATTGCTTAGCCAAGCCAGAGAGCTCACGACGGTGCTCTGTGTGTGACTCTTTTAACTCGTTCTAAAAGAATTTTCGTCGACTGCAAACGGAATGGTATGAGAGAAAATACCTCCAAATATTTTATCTTGGAAGTGAGTCTGTTGTTTTCTTCCCGCAAAGTGGAACAACTACTTTGTAGCTTGTGTTGAGATTCTAATTGTTTGCGCACCTCTTCCATTTCCTTCTGAACCAATTTATTTTCCTTGAGAATTTCTTTCTTATCTTGATCCACTGCTCGAAGCTTGTTCTAAAAACGATTGCATTTACTTAACATTATTATTATTGTCCTGCCGCTTAATTTTTAAGATGCCGCTTAAGCGGCATTATTGGGAATTAGACAAAATCCAGCCGGGACAAAATCCAGCCTAGGACAAAATCCAGCCGAACATAATACAGCCAGGACAAAAAAATTAGTGTTACCTATCGCGCAGCTTTTGTGTATTACTCTCGCTATAGTTACATAGTCATTTGCTATTAAAAGAATAAAAGATCATAATTGGGTTAGGAACGGGCTTTATTTTATTGAAACAGGATAATCCGGTATGTTCGACACTTATCTGGTAAAACAGATTGCAAAGGCGATGAAATAAGTAGTCCGGCTGTATTATGTCCGGCTGCATTATGTCCCAGCTGTATTTTGTCCTGGCTGGATTTTGTCACCAACCCGCATTACTTGCTTTTTTGCTTCTTTTGCCGCTTTTTTCTATAATTAATGTTCGTCTATCAACATTGATTTGTTTTTAGGTTTGCGATCATGGACGAATTCCTTAAAAGAGCTTAAATATCGTCGGAGTATATCGCTGCCAAAGAATAACTCAGTGCTATGGTTAACTATATAATCATAGAACTAACTGGACGTTGGCAAGAAATGGAGCATCATCTTCAGAGGCAAAAATGTCGTGCATCTGAAGCTGTTGGTCTCTGATCTCCTTAATATCTTTCCATCCAATGCCTACTGTGGATCGCTCTATCAATTATGAATGTTTTGGACAGAGAAAAGAAATGAGTTTTTCGTGCCAACTATCAACGTCTTTGTTTGTGTCGAGTCTATTTTAAGTTGGATAATGTTGACGCACATAATTGCAAAATGGTTTCGAAGAATATCAAGTAACCTACTTGAATCCATAAATTGGTGAATGAAATAATCTTCCAAGAAACAGGAATCAAAAATTTGTCTAGCCCCATTTTAGTGGCCCTACTTATCCAAGTGCCGAAAATTTTTCGTAACAAATTTCCAGTCAATGTACGCACAAATATGACCAACCATCAATTTGTCGCACTGAGCATCCAATTCCAAAAGAGCTTTCCTCATAGAATCCATCTTGTTTCTAGAGTTTTCCAATTCACTAGACAGTTGTTGAGTTCGTGCCTTCTCGCAGTCTTCATTCTCATTTACTATTCTCTGGCAATCAGCTAGCTGGAAATATTAGAGCATTTAATTAAGAATACCCATCAGTTTGTGCACCTTCTTCTGAGTTTCTGACAACGAAGTTTTTAAAGAAACCAGTTGAATCTTGAGATCTGTGTTTTCATTAAAAAAGGCTTCTTTTTCTTTTTTCATATTATCTAATTCCCTTTCGACTTCTTTGAGCTTAGAATCATCCGTACTTTTCATGGCCTGAAATCACTCTCATACAAATTTCTGTAAAAGCAGGTGCAAACTAACCAGTCTTTCCCTTAAAGTCTTGTTTTCAGCATCCAATCTGGCGTACTCTCTTTTTAATTGCAGGTGCTAAACTCCTTTTTGTTTCTTTTATAAATATTCAGTCTTGTTAAAAATCAAGAAAATCTACCTCAAGTCTGAGCTGTGCTTTTTGGTGTTTGATCCTTTCGATTTCGTCGTTCAAATAGCAGCTTGTCTGTTGATTGGTACCTTCAGAATGGGTCAATTCTTCCTTCAAAGAGTTGATCGTGCTCTTAAAAGAAGCGCGATCTTCATCCGCGTAGCGCAACTTCTAAACACTTGGACTTTTTACAAGGATGCTTAACCAAATAGTCAAATTTATTTATACGGCAGCAAATAATTACATTTTCCAAGTCCAGCTTCTCAGCATTGAGTGAATCTATTCGCTCCTGTAAGGTTTCCTTTATGGCTGTCAGAGAGCCGATACGCTCGTGAAGATCCTCTATTTGCTACAAACTAAAGGATTACTTACCACTTTTTTAGATACCGTACTTCCACTAATAAGTGACCTCCCTTAATTCAAAATCGTGTTTTGACCTACTTTTTCCGGACGACTCTCACGCAAGTCACCACGCAAATTGTAGCTGAAACGATAAGCTACAATTTAAGCGGACTTAAATTGCACTAACTTGCCTGAGATTTGTCCGGAAAAGTAAAATCCGTCCCAAAACTACAGACGCACGCCCCTCCTTTTTGGGGTTTTTGAACGATAATGACTGGTGTAAAAAAAGTTCCCGCCGGGTTTTTTTAGGCTACCGTAAAACCTCTAATAATGCCCTCCCCCCTAATTCAAAATCGTGTTTTTGGCATTGTGTTTTTGACCCACTTTTTCCAGGTGTCTCTCAGGTAACTTACTACTTAAATTGTAGCTTATTGTCTTAGCTACAATTTGGGTGGTAAGCTGCCTGAGAGACACCTGGAAAAAGTGGGTCAAAAACACAATGCCAAAAACACGATTTTGAATTAGGAAGAGGAAGGACGTTTATTAGAAAAAATACGGTGCTTATGAAGTAAAAGCAACTTCTCTGTCTTCCATTTGCTTGGCAGCCAAATTTCTTGTCCTCAACTCGACCACATATCCTTCCAATGCCTTTTCCTTTTCTTGAAGTGCTTCTTTGAGATCTTTTATTTCTTTTTCCATGGTTTCTTGCGAACTTTTTATCAATTCATGAGCCAAGTCCAGCTCCATTTGTTTCTAAAAACTGAAAATGAGTTGTGGAAAAGAAAAAAACGTATAAACAACCCTCTTTAATTTGGCCTCCAGACCAGACACTTGAGCTCTGTAGTGAATGATTTCAGTTTCGGTCATCGACTTCATTTCATTCTCTTTCAACTTCCATTTAACCCCATTTGCTGTTAGGCGAGCCTCCTCCAAATCGGCTTGTAGCTTTTTTATGAGATCGGTGCTCTCTTCCAGTTGTTTACGACGGCGTTCAATTTCTCTTTCCTACAAATGGAAAAAATGTTAGGAAGAAGAATTGTTTTTGACCACACCTGTGTCTTGCTCCTCGTCTTTTCGATGCTCAACATTTGATTTGCTTCCAACTCACACTTTTTAGCTTTCTCATATTGTTCTCTGAAAGCATTATTTTTCTAAATAGGAACTAGCGCGTGGGTAAAGTGGGGGTAAGATACGCTGACGCGTATACAATTGCATCTAGTAGATTACACCCTTAATTCTGACCATACTCTTACGGTTACTCCAGGACTTACTAATAAACTCTTACCTCTGGACCCTCGGACCTGGAGTTTTACCCTTAGATCCTTGCCCCTGGTCCTTACCTCTGGGTCCTTGCCCTTAGACCCTTGCCCTTGAGTACTTGCACTGGGTCCTTGCCACTCGGTCCTTACCTTTGGATCCTTGCCCCTGGATTCTTACTTCTGGGTCCTTGCCCCTTGGCCCTAAGTCCTTGCCTTTGGGTCTTTGTTCCTGGACCTTTACCCCAGGGTCCTTACCCATGGACCCTTACCCTGGGCCCTTGGACTCTTGCCCCTGGGTCCTTACCCAATATCAATAATATTTAGAAAGAGAAAAAACTCCTCTAACCTACGCTATAGCTTCCCAAACCCAGCACTTTGAAATCGTTCAATTTATATACATGCTTTGCATTTCCGTGATTGAAACCTTTGTTTTTTCCCCGTACTTGGGTTTCTGGGTTAGGTTTCCTGCCACGGGCTCCGGGGGCCAGCCTGTTACAGGGTACTTGTACTTGTGTCAATCAGCTGAAATTCGATGGTCACCGAAAATGATGACACCAGAACAGTGTTTTCAAAAATGACTTGTCATTTAGCTAAAATGAATGAAATGAGTTGTCATTTTGACAATGACTCTAAATGACAGTGACAAGTCAAGTCATTTTGCCAAATGATTGAAATTACAATGACAAGTCAACTCATTTTAAGTCATTGTCGGAATGACAAGTCATTTCGCCAAATGATTGAAATGACAATGACAAGTCAAGTCATTTTCAGTCATTGTCAAAATGACAAGTCATTTCAGTCATT